>BPUM01000208.1:0-242876 GCA_020521455.1 Prunus kanzakura | reverse complement strand
GGGTAGAGAGAGAAAATAGTTGGGGGGGGGGGGGGGGGGGGGGGTGGGGGTGGGGAGAGAAAGAGTGTAAGATCCCACATCGACCAACGAAGAGGGGGTTGATGTGCCTTATATGTACATGCCCGCATCCATCTAGCACGAGGCCTTTTGGGAGCTCATTGGCTTCAGAGTCATGGGAACTCCAAAAGTTAAGTGAGTTGGGGGCTAGACCAATCCCAGGATGGGTGACCCACTGGGAAGTTGCTCGTGAGCTCCCAGAAACAAAACCGTGAGGGCAGAGAGAGGGGCCCAAAGCGGACAATATCGTGCTACGGCGGAGCCGGTCCCGGGATGTGACAGAGAGGACCGGTGTTAAAACTCCGATTGGGGCCCACTACGTGTTTATGAACTCATGAGAGCGAGCTCTACGCAACGATACCACTCATTTTCCCAAAATCCTTCTGGATTAAAATGTGACCAAAGTACCCCTACTCCCAATGATAAAATTGTAATTTCACAAAAGAATTAAATTGAATTAAATCGGTTAAATTGGGTCAGGGATATTACAACCTACCCCCTTTAAAGAAATTTCATCCTCGAAATTCATTCACGTCGCCGAAAGAGATACGAGTACAGGGTCCGCATCTACACCTCGAGTTCCCAAGTGGCTTCCTCGGTGGTTTGACTCTTCCACAACACTTTCACTATAGGAAGGGTTTTGGAGCGCAACACTCGCTCCTTTTTAACTAGCATTTCACAGTCTACCTTTCTAATGATTAGCCTGGTATCATCCATGAAGCTGGGTGGCAATCTTTGACACATCATGACAAAGACACGAATTAGACGGCTTTGGGTAGGGTATGATCATCTTCAAATTGAGATACTGACAAACCATTTAACACATATAATAAGCAGTTGTGTTTCAAACCAACCTACCTAACCCGCAAATATCAAGAATTGATATGCTGAATAATAGGGTCCTATTGACCCGTCTAATAATTGTGTGAAACCTATCACCCATGATCAAAACCTATTTACGAATTCAATTCAACATTAGGATTTTTAACAAGGGGTTATGCGTGTTCCTGTTCATGTCAAACCAATTATTCTAAAAGACATTTAGTCAAATACTCCTCAATCTGACATAAATGCAACACAGAAACCCACATTGTCACTTCTACTCGAAGAGCGGTAATAAACATATTCACTCATAAGGTAGATAGGGACATTAGAAGCCTAAAGTTTACTGGGAGTAGAATGTTAAATTTACCTATGAAATTCCTAAAATCTAAGGATCAAAGCATCACTGACAATGCAAACATAATTCATCTATCATAGCAAAAATAACCCAATATCGTTGACTGAATCACATTCCCTTTAACTTAAATGCACCAAAAAGCAATCCCTAACCAAAATCATATTTCTTCTATACTGTCATATTTATGCAGGCTAAACTATTTTGCTATATTTGGGTGTGCCAATAACTATGTGAGTTACCTGTTTACTAATCTGCAAATTTCACACACTTCATCTTTACAAACTCTTCTTCAAATAGATATTACTTGGATATCTGATTGGTTTTTTTGTTGCTCATCATCACTTCAGTAATATAAAGAGTAGTACTCAGCTAGTCTGGCTCTTTTACATATTCTCTCTCTTGAAAAAAAAAGAATCTTAAAAAGAAAGTAAAAAATGAGACTCAAACTCCATATGGTCTTGAGGAGCCATTGTCATTGGAAGAGGCAATGTGGCTATGAGATCAATGAAGAAGTCAGATCTAATATACCTCTGGGCAATCTTCTTTGAGTCCATGACAAGTTCACCCCTCCCGAAGACGCGAGAACTTGGCGCACATAAGCTGTCCTAAACTTGATGATCACGTGCAACAAGTAAAAGATATCTGCAATGGTCCGGAAACAAATGACAACAATTCGCAACCTCGAATCTGTCTCCACGCAAAATATGTTTGTATTCCCTCCAAGCATGGGCAAGTAAAAATACAATGGATCAACAAAAAGTGCTACCAAGCAAGACATAATGAAAACCTGATTCCCTTGCAACACAATCTCACTACCCGGGTCAAGTATCCTCTTGCGCCAAGGCTCATGGTCTTCGGGATACACCTTTGAATGCCCAATGCTGAAAGTTTCAACAAATCTATTTCTGGCCCCAACAAGGCCAGTATCAGATTTAAGCAATGAAGATGATGAAACTTTATATTGAGATGATGACTTTTCAAGCTGACAAGCTTTTCCTTCCTCAATTCCATGCCAAGGAGAAGGAGAAAGCTAAACCCGACGCTTCACCTGAAACCCCCAAGCATAACAAAAACAGCACCTCAACAATATCCTTTATGTGTTGGGCAATCTTAAGGAGTCCATCGTTCTATCCAATACAAACACAGTGCCGAATAATAACGGGTTGTTGTCTTTTACACAACTTAATTAAGAGAGAGATGTCTATAGATCCAATGGAGGAAGAAATTTATTATGATCCCCTCATTGAGAACAATGTAGATCATGACACTATTGATACCATTGCCGCATCCGACCAAAGGTTTGCATGGAGGGATAATTTGGCTACTGAGATGTTTCATGAGTAGATGGCAAATAGAACAACATAACTTAATGTACTTTTAAAAGAATTTTTGTGTTATTATTAAATTTGTGAATTTTTGGACTATTTTTATGGTATCTTCATGTGATTTCTTATTTTTAATTTTGTGTACATGTTTTTTTTATTAAATTTAATTATTTCTGATATTAAATAATTTAATAAACATTAAAATAAATTTTAAAAAAATATTTTTTGAAGTCCAATGCAGTCCAACCCATACTTGGGCCAAACAACGGGTTGGACTTTAGTCCAATGCAATCTAGCCCAACTTATTAAAATCCAACCCAATTCAAACCAAACCAATCCAACACTCCAAACTCAATCCTAACCAGTCCAGTTTAGCCCACTAAACAGGGATTTCACATATAACTTTTAATTAGCCAATCAATAATGGTCAAGCTTTTTTGAGACTACTTCTATAAGAGCTAAAAGCGGAATGACAACCAAAAGCCGTTCTAAAAGCAGAATGACAACCAAAAGCGATTCTGATAATGTTTGATATGAAAACTTAAAAAGTGTGTTGCGTCATAAAATTTCTGAAGAAGCATCTGCTAAGCACATATTCCTCCATAAATTTAATAAAGTGTTTCTTCAAGAAGCACTGCCAAGTACTTTTCGTGGAAGGCCCTAAAAAGGCACCAAAAGAAGAATACAAGTAAAACCCACTCTTTTTTGTTGGTGAAAGAGATAAATGATAGCAAAGTTCTTCTAAAGCTTTACAGCCATCATCACCAACTCCCGACAAAAAGAACGCAACTGAGGCTTAAAGTACAAGTCTTAGTAAATAAACTTACAGCTATATGCAAATACGGCCAACGATAGCTCACATGATAAGCTGCACGGATTCAGAAACTGTAAGAAAACTCTTATTCAATTATGGCTATACAATGCATGCTTACATATAGAAAAGGAAAACAAAAACTCTACATGATACAACAAATATGCACATTCGACCACGTCAAATTTTGATGGGAGACCACAGACTGCCATTGTCAGGCTCTTAGCTACAAGATTGTTACAAAGAACTCTACATTAGGGCTACAAGCTGCCCTATACAGTCATCAACCTGAAAAATGACGACATATCTTCATTTTAGACAAGAATTTGGGACTACGGCAACAAAATGGCAATGGCCAACCTAACCTAACAAAGGGATAAAAATAACTCTTATTAAACTTTGGATGAACAGCCCGTGTTCAGCATCTAAACGTGCATCACAAACCTGCGAGCTGGAAGTTTAGAATCTTATTGTTGGTAGAAGTACCGGGTTACAATATCCCAAGATCCTAATTCTCTCCAAGGATCAGAAGGTTGACTTGAAACCATGAGCTGGATCACTGCTTGAAAAAATGGACTGAAAGTTCCACAAAATATGTAAAGCAAACGTTTCAGTACATATTATGAGGAGAATAAAAATCAGGAGCATTTCATGTTTATCAGCAAGAACAGGTAGAGCAATTCACTCTGCCTACAGAGTAGGATAATAAGAATGAGCAAAACTGTGTAGTTGCAAATAGCAGTCACACAAGTATTCTCGTACATTAATAGACCAACTGCGAAGAATCTAACCCCTTATGGACAGCAGTATTTGCCTATTTGATTTCTCAAAGAACTAACAATAATCATTTATGGACCACATATTTTTCCTCTGATGACTGGTACGATTCTTCAATAATTTCAGAGACAAAGACCAATAGAATAAGTTTCACTCACCAATTGTTTAAGCAGTTCCCGTTATCAACTTCTCCCGCTCATCAAACTTCTTTACCTTAATGATGCCTATGAGAACCTGAAGGCCGAAAAATGCACACAAGACATATGCTACAATGGCAGGAAACTGAAAAGAAATAGATAACATCAGAATTGAGCATTAGTTAAAATTTGGCAACAGGCAACATGATGTCATATATGCATATACCAAAAGCAAATTTGATAGCTTACTCGAATGGAATTAATATACAAGATAGTTGCAAGATTTATTAGGCTTCCAGCAGCAACTGCCTGCAAATTAGTCACATTGAAGATCAAAATCAATGGAGTAGAAATTATTATAACCATTTCAAACTTATTGACATTGAACTTATTATCAAGACCATTCAGATCTTTAGACTCATATTACACAGCAGCTTACTCTCACATACAATGACTAATTCTTTAAAGCTAATTACCTGCACACAGCTTGAATTCAAAACCAAATCATACATTAAAGCATGTCTATTGCTTCAGTCCATGTGTCTCACAAGGCCTGCCTATGTTGGGCATGCCATTACTCCCAAATGACACAGACAAACATTGACACAATATTCTGTCTAACGAGCTGTTCAACTAGTTGAAGTAAACAATGCATATAATTAAAGTAAATTTCTTTTTATTTTGAAAAAGTTTCTGATATAAGATGTAGCACATAAGAGAGATAGAGAAACTGTACATTTGTACTTAGTTAAGAACTTAAGAAGACACTCAGAAAAGTGACCAAACTTTCTTTCTTCTATGGATATCAAAGTGCTTCAGTTTAAATGTCATTCAATAATGTTACTAGGAAAGCTGGTACATTTGATATCTAGATATGTTACACTTATCATCCACATAACTTCGTGCACTTAGAAAATGTGTATCAATCATTGAAGTGAAATCCACTAGTGCTTGGGGATGGGAAGAAAGAGCCAAACACCAATAAGCCTTTAGCAGATATGTTTTGTCTATAGCTGATGGAACCGCATATACAAAAGACAATTTAAATCATAAAAGGTTATTATGCATAGAAACAAATTCCCGAAAAGATAAGTACGATACGTGCAACACTAGATCATGAGCCAGCAGAACTCACATTTCCTACAGTCTTCTGAACTGTTGCGACCCGCTGGAATGCCCTCTCAGATTCCAAAGTCCGAACTCTAAGTTTCAGATCGCCTTGCTCCTATAAATAAATCAGGGACATCCACAAGTGAGAAATTATAACAAATATTCAAAGTAGTCATATTAATAGTGCACAGAAAAAATTAATTGGTACCAATCTTTGAATAATTTCAGCAAGCTTTTCAACTCTGTCAGCCTGTCTAAATAAGTTAAAGAACGCACGAGACTGCCTGTCCCATCTATTTCGGAGGTCCTGGAACATTTATAAGTTTGAGTGTAAGAATACATGATTTGTATTAGAATATTATACTATATGACATTTTAATACAGATGGTCCAAGCTTGCCTTTAGAACGACTTCAACTCCAGCTTCACGAAATTTTAGCAATTCCAGTGCGTAGCTACAAGGCAGAGCACCCAAGATTTGTCAAAAACAAAGGGAAGTAAAAGTTGCAAAATCTGGTTTCGATGAAAGTACTTTGAAATTATATTAAATCTAAAATTATACTCACGGTTTGGCAATCTCAGTAATATCAAATCGAGGATCAAGACCCTTCCCAATGCCATCCAATACTGAAAACAGAGAATAAATAGATCTAATTAGAGATGATATATATAAATATGTGCAATAAGCAATGTACAATGCATGCATATATACATTCTTTCTCCTATGAAAAATGTCTCCACCATATTCCTATTACATTACCTGAAAATGCTCTAACAACAAATGTGAATGTCGCAGGAAATCTGAAGGGTTGGTCTGCTGCAATGGCTAATAAATCTTCCCCTGTTAAAAAGAATCCAAGGTACGAGTAGCAGGCATCAATATGCAGTGAAAAAATGTGCAATAAGATGAGGGTTGCATCAATTTCTGTGGAAACTTTTCACAACTAACTAATCTCAGATTTGGAAATCCAGCTACTGGACAAAAACTGCTTTCCCTTAATTACAGTTCAAGCCCAGACTCAAATTTTACATAATTTAAAATAGAAATGTTAACACAATCAGGCAAGAACATGTTTAACTCATAAGACCCCCTGATCACACATATCATTTTAAATAGCCCAGGTGGCTGAACTTTACCCAAAGGCCTAAGTAACTAGTTTCATAACTTCATATCTGTAGGGCATCCACATAGATAGGGAAGACCTTAAAATATTATTTGGACTTTACCCAATAAGGAACTAATAAGAATCAAGTCTAACCAAATCAGAAAATATTTGAGATATGAACAGAAGATCCAGTGTTTGTTAATTTACTTATTCAATTGTAAACGAAATAAAGTAAGATGACAAACTAACTTATACATACATATGGACTGAGAAGTCTTTTAAACTACTAGTTAATCCTAGAGACTTTCCTGACTCTGTCTCAAACTCAACATGCCATGAATTGGTCACAGTATAAATGATCAGCCACGAGAAAGGTGCCAGGTTCTTATTACTAAATTAAACAAGAAGCTAGACACTGTAAAGGTACATACAATTATTTCTATCCGCCAAAAAATGTCTTTAAATGCAGGACTTGACTTAAACTCTAATGCCTATCATGCTATTGATTGCAGACTGAGCTGAGCCTCCAAATCAAAAAGTTAGTTGTGAAATTCCAAAACGATAGTCAGGGATAGAGCCGTATCATGGATGCTAGATTTTAAACCAGGTGAATTACCAATTGCGGCAAGCCTTTCCTTTTTTTTCACTATCCTTTCCTCCTTGCTCAATGGCTTTTTAAACCCAAGTTCGGCTGTTGCCATTTCTTTCTCTTTTCTCTGTGCAGCAAGACGCTCTTCAAAACTGCAAAATTTGAGCATTCAGAAAAGAATTCAAGAAATAGAGTAAAGATTTGAAACTTGTTCTGCTCACACTTATCTACCTCTCACTTTGAAATCACTAATCAAAGTAAACAATGTATGTTTTAACCTAACGTCTTGCTTACATCCAAGGATAACAGGCTGTCAGTCAATGAAAATTATGCCCCCGCCCATAGGACAATTTACAACAACAGAAATAATAGAATCGTTCGTTCATGACTAATGCAAGCATGACAGCAGACCAACCTAAACAAAAACTCCACTCAAACCAAAAGATGATATAGTTGGTCTTATGTTGCACTTTGCAAGTTTATGTATCACTAGCAGTCATATTTATATAATTCTGATTTGCCACAGAAGCATTATTGGCCAAGTAGCTCTTGAATTGCACAACATCAGGGAATTCAAAATTTTAACCCAAAAAAAATGACTAAACAAAAATATTAATAAGCGAAAAAAGGACCCATGCTATATTCAAATTTTCTGTTTCCTCTCTATCGAAAGCACCTGTTAAGAAAGAATAGTGCTGTTCGTCTCACAGCTGTCATATCTCCAGTAGGCACAAGAACACCCATCTGAATCATTGCCTGAAGGACCTGCACCAGTATAAATAGTTTCAATCAATTGGTGGATCATAGACACAAAATGGAACCATGGTATAATTCATTCAAGTTAACTTTAATTTCGTAGCCCTAAGCATGATCAGAGGCTACTATCCTTCAAAAATTAAAACAAAAGGAAACGATTAAAGAACCTTATCTGGATCCTTCTCATAAACTCCATAAAATGTTTCCAGCAAACCTTCTCTAATGTTTGGACTGATACTGCAAGAAACAAATATGAAAAATGCATTCAGAAATAAATAAAAGCTTCAGAGTGGTTATTGGTCGATTGTAGATTAGCAAGCGCAGTCAAGGAAATACCTTCCCATCATTCCAAAATCATAAAAAATCAATCTTCCACCATTGACATCATCCACGGCAATATTTCCAGGATGCTGCATAAAGGGTAAAAAAAAGTTGTGGTTACACATTGGCAGGTGATATTAAATGCCAGTATATGTAATCAAGGAACAGGAAGACTGCAGCTTTTTCGTGTGCAACATAAAGATTGATCCCTATAAATTTGAGAAAGTGAGAATCAGAAAAGCTCACATCTTACAGCTATGAGATCAGAGAACATGAATCTAATCATTATTACTCCAATGTGACAGCCATGAGGGATTACCAATGCATCTAAGAATGACCTGTTCCATTTAACTATTATGCTCGTTATTTCTTTCCTCTTATGATACAATTGTCTCAGAGATTGCATTTTGGACTACACAATACAGCAGACATGTTTAGTATTTTCCCTGAGAATGTGTAAGTGAACAATCAGAGCGAGGATGGAACCACAAAAGGGGCATAATGTCAAATACTATGACCATGGATGCGGAGTGGTACTCCTCTCACATCCACATCCACATCACACTTCTGAGGTTTTCCCAGTATTAATTATTAAATACAACGTAAAGAATAGATATGGAAATTTTAAAGCAAAAATCCCCCTCTCATAGTGCCAAAAGCACTACCAAGACTAACCTGAGACCTGCACAAACATAACCACTATCTCAGCCAAGGATAAAACCAACATCAGTGGTACTGTACTTTTACCATACCACTGCCCCAATAGTTCTTGAGAGAAAATCAGGCATATCTCTTCAACTACCACCAGCCGTTGCTGTAGCCTAATATTGGAACCACTGCTTCCTTGCCATTATATCCATCAATGCTATGACCCTATACTGCTTTTCTGCTCCACCCTTTTTTGCTTCTACTGTTTTTTTTTTTTGGTTTTTGCACTTCTATTATGCCAATAGAACCAAAACTATTTGTGTCCATGCTCACATCGTTCACACCTAAAATTGCATGAAAGTTGGTTCCTAACAGCCCTGTACTTGGTATGAGGTGAGGTTTGTGCGAGTAAAATCCACTGGAGGGATTTTTTTTTAATCCTCAAACTCCATATGAAATTCCAATTTTATAAGATTCTCTTATTGACATCTTAAACATGTGTGAGCCCCAAAATTTGAATAAAACAGAAAACACTCACAGGATCAGCATGAAAAAATCCATGAGACAGAATTTGCTCTAAGTATGATTCAACAGCATATCGACCCAACCTGAGGAATTTCAAATTGATATAAGAAGATCAGGAGTGATAAGATGAGGTCATATGTTAACGCGATTTTAACCAGGATATATAAGACATGAAATTATATTGACCTTTGCCGATCAATGCCCAATTGATCTATAGCTTGTATCTTGTTAATTTTGATCCCTGGGACGTACTCCATTGTCAGAACCTAATAATAATAATGCAGGAAGTTGGACTTTAGAAAGACAATAATAATAACAAACAAGTTAATGTTCTACCAGCTAAAAATTAAGCTTAAACCTGTGGTGTAGTGTATTCCCATACTATTGTTGGGACTTTAACATAATCCATGTTTCTGAAGTTACTTGCAAATAGTTCAGAGTTAGCAGCTTCCTTGGTGTAATCAATCTCCTGAAAAACTTCAAAGTTATTAGCTACCATTTACTAAATAGTAACACAAAAATTGTATTAAAAAAGAAAAGGTTAAAGCAATCAAGGGGGATCTCAATACCTCATATAAAACATTTGCGCACTCATCATAGATAGCAACCCAATCCCTCTTCGCACCATCAGACTTTGGGTCAATTTTTTGTAGATATTCTGCAATTACCTGGAAAAGAAAATGACCAATATGTCGAAGCTCATCAGAATTTCCATAGGGTCAAGAGGAACCTTTCATGCTTCATGTACAACAAAGTAAAAATGCACACACAGGAGAACAAAACTGAGTAGAGAAACCATTATCAGTTTCTAATGATACAGTTGACATAGTAAATTAATGTATGCCAACAAGGACATAAAATGGAAATTCACAACTTTGGCAAGTTGATCAAAGTGGGGGGAAAACATAAAAAGGAATCCAACCATGATAAGATAAATCCATGATAACCTAAATTACCCCGAGCATTGCCCATGACCTTAGCTCAATTGGCATGGATGGGTGGGGTGAGGGTAGATCCTAGGTTCCAATCTCCTTGTGAGCAAATATAAAACATTTTTTAAAAACCCAGAATTAGTTACTAATCTAGAATTGTAAGCCAATATGAAAAACTGACCCTCAGGTTCTTAAGATCAATATTGAAAAGATCCTTCAGTCCAGGCCTCTGTACTTTAACAACAACTTCCTGTCCCTTCAATCTTGCACGGTGGACCTGACCTGCATAAAGGATGATACCACATTCTCATATTTCATCTCTTATCAAATCCATAACCAAAAAACAACTAAGCCATAGATTCATTTTCTGATTTCTCATTCTTTTTAAAGAAAAAAGAATATTAATGTGTTGATTGCACAAATTTCAGTGTCAGAAATCATAGAAATGAAATAAGAGGTACCAAGACTAGCGGCTGCTATTGGTTCATAGTCAAACTGATCAAATATATCTTTCAAAGGAGCACCAAGCTCTTCTTCAACAATAGAAACAGCTGTGTCTGACGGGAAAGGAGGAACTTGATCCTGAAATTAAACTGACTTAGTTATGCCTTAAGAATCAACAATTTACAAAAGATAGGCAACTGAGCATGTTTGAGAAAGGATAAGAAAAAAACAAAAATGCCTCTCCTTTCAAATAGCTGATTGGATAAAAAGTAGAAACAAAAGACAGCAAATGGTAAAATTTGAGACACTAAGCTAGGTTTACTTTATGGAAGAAAACATATGTTGTTGTTACATATTCGGCATGCTCAAGTCAAACGTGGATAAAAGTTAGACACTATGCTAGTTTACATGATTAAAAAAAACATATATTTCATGATGTAGTTACATATTCAGAAAGCTTAGAGTCAAACGTGTGATAATCTCTCAGCACTGTATAGTACTAACCCATACAAAAATTATTAGATTGCCATATTAAGCAAAATGCAATTTTAGGTCATCAAGTACTGAAAATAAAAATGTGATTTCTTCTTCTACCTTCTCAAAAGCTCTAATTTTTCTTTTCAATTGTTGATACGTAAGATTTTATATTTATTAAAACACCTGGCGCCACAACCCAGGCATGTAAGAAGGTGGAGAAATCTATGTTTACCACCTAACAAATCCCATCTTCTTGCATGGCCAACTTAGGAGTTACACATTAGGAGTAGGATACAAGAACAGAAGCATACAGAAGGAATAATGCAATCTCAATGACATTGAATTAAAGCATATCCAACCTGAAGTTCTGACAATTGATCAACATATTCTTGAGCAAGAATGTCCACTCTTGTGGAGAACTGCTGGCCAATTTTGATGAATGTTGGACCTAATCTCAAAATGTTCTCCTTCAGCCACTTGGCAAGGGCCTTACGCCTCAACACTTTCTTTTCCTCTGTCATTCCCCCTGAACATTTTTTTCCCTTAAATTAGCTACAAGCACCAAATAATACAGAGTCCAGCTACCTTAAAGATGGATGCCTAGTTAAAAGGTTCTAGATTCCAACAAAAATCAATTTATGCCGAGAAGAATAACTGCTGTGAGCCATTCTTTTATGAGAAACAAAAAACAAAACTATTAGGCAGTGTTATTATCATATACGCAAACTGCTCAGCCCATCCATCATTTTTTGTTTGTCTTTTTCTAAGTATTGTATGGGGGAGTCAGCACTCCCACAGAGGCAGAACCCCGTCCTTTTTTTAGAGTGTTTTCCATGACAATGCCCATATGACATTGATGCTGCCGCCACACCGCTACCCTCAGTTTCTTTAAATGTCATATGTAATTTCACAAAATGATATCTAAAAAGTGTTGGGGTGAATGCTGCCAACTTGAATAGCTTGTTCCTCTTCAATATCTAATACATTGTAGAATTAGAAAGCATTTATACCTGATGTGGGAATAAGTCTCTACAACTATTATTACGTGCACTTTGCAAGGGCTTCCCTGTTTGAAATACTTCTTACATTTTTGGTTTATTTCTCATCTGGAAAGTAAAAATGAAGAATTTATGCATTTGACTTTTTAATTTCATTCTACTGGAAGTGACTAACCTTTGTAAGTGAATTTTCTATTGTTCAACCAAGCCTTTATGAGGAATGTTAGAACAAATCCCCATATTTCCAAGGTCCTCTGAATTGTCGAGTAAGTTTTGAATCTACTCCAACGGCCACCAGGTGCAACAGAAACCTGCAAAAACCAAATAGTTCCATAATATTATGGCACACATGTGCACATACCAAAACTAAAATACAAATGAAGCAACCTATAAAATTAGAAAACTAAGCCATCTCAATATTAAACAGCCAACTCTAAATCTTCACACAAAGCTATATAGAAGTAGATTCTGACTCCATACACACAATATTGTTTGCAATAAAGTACTAGAAGCATCAATTTATCATTAAAGCCGGAACTGGACCTCTATAAAGATCAATGATCTCCTTGAGAAGATTTTCCTGAACCACTTCTGTTTCAGTTTCTATTTCTCTTGTTAACCACCTTACATCCCATCCCCATACCATTAAATTGGGCTAGCTTAAGAGTAACTTAAACCATCAGTATTACCATGAATACTTTGTCAATGATTGTTTCCTTAATAGATACTGCTTGAATGCTATATAAAACAATTAAGGCTAAAATTGAAACCCTAAACCCTAATAATTAAGGGTTGCAATCGACGCAAAACAACAGATACAGAAAATGGTAATATTTGTAACCCTAATGAAAAGTACAAAGAAAAAAATAATGGAAATATTATGATCTCCAAAATACCATTGGAGCCACTACTACCCTATAGATTGCTCAATTTTATAACTTCTCTCTACATCTTAAGTAAGATGACGCATTTATTGTATAGGGAGTAACATGACAGCATTGAAACTGCATTTTAGGTAGCAAAGCCTCGGGTACTATAAAATGCAATTCTAGTCCACAAATTCCAAATGTAGATCAATAATTTTTCTGTTTGTGCAACCTAACCAGTTTGGGTTTCAATTAATATTCCCACAAACCTATATCGACATCTCGCATCTACATTCAAAATTGAAGTTTTCTTACCAACTCCAAGTTCAAAATACATTGAACTTATTGGAATCATACCTCGACTTTTGGTTGCCCGGTTCGCTTAAACCACGCATCTTCCTTTCCAATTTCCTCAATATTCTTCTTCCTTCCTTCCTCCTTGGACTCCAAAACTTCAACTTCTTCCACCACTTCCGCTGCCACGCCATTGCCATTCACGAACTTCACCAAGCTCCCATTACTCGCCCCATTCACACTGCCGTTCGAGTACTTCTTCACTGAGCCATTGCTCCCGTAACTGCTACCACTAGTACTAACACCAGCTCCATTTCCACTCAACTCCACGCCATTCACTTTCTTGATAAATTCGGCTTCCCTCTCTTCAACCACAAGGCCGTCCTCTTTAATCGCTCTGATTCGGGACCGAATCCCATATCTCGGGTATCCAGAGAGAGAGATTTTAGAAAGAGAAATTCTTGAAACAGAAAGGCGGCGTTTGGGAGTGGTTTGATGTGAGAGAAAGGTGAGTTCAGGAATAGGGACAGAGCAAGTAGCCATTGTTGAAAAGAATCGAGAATTTGATCAAACCCTAAGCCCCAATTTTCATGGCCGCAGAGAGAAAGAGATTGAAGAAGAAGAAGAAGAAGACAAAGTCTGCTGGAGTGGGAGGAAGATGAAAATGAGTAAAATAAGGTTATTTTGTGAAGGAGCGAAACAGAAATAAAGAAAAGGGAGGGAAAGGGGTGGAGCTGGGGAGGACACGTGACAATTGGGAGGATGAGCGTTTTGGAGAACGGAGGCTCCTCATTGGCTGCCAGAACTCTAGCGGGCCGTGTCGCGCAACAAAGGTATTTTCGTTTGTAGCATGAGATTGCTTTGGACACTTCCACGCTTACGTGTCAGCCCGAGAAATTTGTGAGACTGCAAAGATTCGGTGTCCAAAAAGAACAATTTAGTTCAACGCTTATGTTTTGGTTTTCTTTTGTTTTGAACCTTAAAAAACCCATTGAGCTTTGGTAGCTTAAGAAGTTTATTTTTATTTTTTTTACTTTTCTCCTATTTAATTCTTTACCATGCATTTGGACGAGAGAAATAAACTTGAAATTTGGATAAAAGTACACATGTCAAATTTCTTGTTTGTGTATTCATAAAGAAAGATTACATGTGAGAAATAAACTTAGAATTTATGAGTTATAAATTTCAACTTTAAATTTCATATAAATAGTTGTTATTTCTAAAATTACAACATAAACGAGAATTTGAAGAAAAGAAAACAACAGTGTACACCACCAACACCACCATCTCTACTACTACCAACACATGGATGGTACTTGGTACCCGGCAAGGGGATCGATATCTAGAAATGAGATGAATTTATTATAAACTAAACACATAACTCCTGCTACAAGTATCTTACTTAATCATACAAAACTAAATCTTTACACCTGATCACATAAATATGTTTCCAATAATGAGAAGGAAACTGCCTGATTTCTTTTGGGCATGAATTAGTCTAAACAATGAATTGCAGAAGACTCTGTTCTGCAATAACATTTTTACATCATCACTGATTTGGTTACTTGATGAATCACCTATGACGAAATTTGGGTCGAACAGTGATTACACCTGGCCTCAACTCTTCAAAACAGTATCTGCAATACAAAAAATTTCATCATTTACACAAACAAACTAAACTATACCACTGCCAGCTTATTAGACCCAAACATATCAAGAAACTAAAGAAAACTAGGTATCCATTCTGTCAATTATAAGTGCATTAGCGCATAGGAAAGATGCATCACCCGTTCTCGTTGAGGAAACTTCTCACAGCTGTTGGAAGTGCAGCCTGTCCTCGGCTATGATTACCTATACCTGCAAATACAAACAGAGAACTCAGTTGCATACTATAACTGTTAGCCAATTAGGGGTAACACATTCCCATCTTAACTCTTAACAAGACATTGTAATGATTAGAATCTAGCTCAACTTAAGACAGGTGAGCACCTTAACCATAAAATGTAATGAGAATAAATGCAGGCGCAAAAATGAGATAGCTCATACAAGCAAACAGATGGATAGTCACACAAAACAGCTTGTAGTGCCATTAGCCCTCTCTACATTCGCCCCGTACAAGGAAACACATAGAAGGTCTTGACAAAATGCAAGCATCTGTGGAGGAATTTCTTGGATTGCTCTATTGATCACATTAACAGAAGCAAATTATGCTGCAGATTGTCTTGCCAAGATGGGATATGGGTTAGGTTTGGGCTATTATGCGTGTAATGGCCCTCTTAGATTCCTTAGCCTCTGATTGTATTGGCCTTTCTAGGACCACATTTATTTAATCTCGGTTTGTTTAGGTTTTAGCCCCACTTAACCAAAAATAAAACCTAAAAACAAAGCATTGGCTAGTGATGCTGAAGGGCTCCCATATGAAAAAAGAATATGCATGCTAGGGTTTCATGCAACATTGATGACTGCAATCCTACAGGTCTAATATAGTTTTGAAGGTCGTCTGTATGAGGATACGGTTAAAACAAATTTTAAATTGACTCATTACTTTTGGTGTTATATTTGTTTATGTGCAAGGAGAAATATGGAATTTCACAATTTTCCTTCCCAGAGTTTGTAGTCATGACAATTTGTGGTCGCCCATGAGCTACATCTCAAGTAGCTCTAGGAAAGGTTAGGGAAGTGGTAGATCCTGGTTTCAAATCCCACAGTATGTAAAACAAAAATTACTAATAATAGCAATAATAATAATGGGGGATCTAGAAATTTAGTCCCCAGAAGCTTTTCTTTGGGGTTAAGTGATTCCCTTATGTGTTTATTTAAAAGTTGCCTTCACTGGAATCCTAATTCTACAAGGGAAGGAAAGGAACTCTGATCCCATTGAATAAGTCGTTCATGAAGGAAAAAACAAAAAACAAAAAACAAAAAGCGAAAAAAACAAACAAGTTTGTCCTAAATAATCCTATGTCAACATAAAGTATAAAATCCAAAAACTAGGATTTTGAGACATGAAGATAATTTTAGACCAAAAAAAATTGATAAAACTGACTAATAACCATAAAATCACACACAAAATTACTGCAAGAAATTCATGCAGTAATGCTAGCTAAGGATTACTTAACGACAATTCATATTGATAAAGGTCATTTTAAGTGGATTCAAATATTGGACGTAGTCATACTATGTGCATGTACTTAAGCATACAAAAAGCAGCAAACATATACTTTTAAATGCTTAGCGATTTAGTTTCTTATGTCATATAAAACTATAAACAGCATTAGGATCGAATTAAACAAAAATACCTGTGATAACTTGCAAGGATGTTGGTCTTTGCGTTGATGGTGCCTTTTGTTGATCCAATTTCTCTGTGTCCATACAACTAAAAGACTCGAGTGACGAAGAATGTATAATCCTCTTTTCCATCCTAACTTTGTTTGGTGACACTGAATGATTAGATAGAACTTTGGTTTCAATTCGCTGCAAGTGTTCATGCAGGGCTTGAATTGCTTCTGATGCATGCAGACCGTGAAGATCCAGTTTCCATACATCATTTTTGCTATTCCTGATACTTAAAATTTTTTTGGCTGCCTTGTTATTAAGGCTTTCAGCAGCCAACCATTCCTCTCGAGCCTTGTTTGAGTGTTGTTGGGCAGAAAAATGGTCACCTCTTACAAAGGCATTAGTGGCTGCCTTAGAGTGCTGAGATGCTGACCTGTTTATTTAAGACAAGGAAAATTTCAGTACCATAGAGTATGCAAAAACAGATCCTTATCTAATAGGAGATCCTGCAAATTCATGAACAGCATGCATACCTCATCATCCTTAATGCATCTTTTCGATGCCTCAAGTAAACATCATCCTCTTCCCACTCAGGTTCAACGGGTACTGACTCCAAACTCCCCAGAGTCAATTTCGGTGTTGCAGCATCATTAGGGAGCTTTTTCCCACAGAAATCATGGGCATTTAACAATTCTATGTTATTCTCTTCCAGACATTTCTCAAAAGTAGAGTTGAGGTCAGCTATGTCAGCAGCAGATTCTAGAGGAAAACTTGTATGCCTTGTTTTATCACTTTGATAAATATCTGAATTGGAATTTATTTTTGAAATGTCAGTTTCCTTATTCTCTTCAAAGCTGCAGGGGGAAACCATTGCTTTCAATAATGTCGAGGCCTTCATAATATCATCACCCACTGCAGCCATAATATCCTCAATCAAGCTATCATCAGCCCAAGGGTAAAGATCCATGATCTTCTTCTTGGAAGATCTATTATCTTCCATGGAAGTGCCACTAGAATCACCATATAATAAGGGTCTTTTGTCATCCCTATTCTCTGTCGAAGTTGGAAAATCTACAGGATGGAGTACAAAAGAGAAAGGCCTGCCCGTAAGGTCATTATTCCTCGATACATTTTCGCAAGGATAGAGAGGGGGAAGAGTGGTCGGTATAGGTGGGAAATGGTCCTTGTCAGTTTGAGGCTCAAGGCCTTGTTTCTGGCGCTGCTTAAGGTCAAAGGCAGCCCAACCACCAGACTTAGCCCGCCCCCGTGACATCTTCCTACATAAACAAATAGAAGCAACAGTCATCTCAAGCCAAGTAACAACATGATGTCAAAAGTTTTACAAATACAGGTCACTTTGCTACCAGGACAAGGCTATAACTTGCACAGAACATACCAACAACTCAGAGATATAGATTTCTTGGAGACATGGCATGCAAGTGATCATAAAACTACAAATGTTAAAGCCCAGATTCATGTCTTTTCACTTTATAATCAAAATTATTGAACAGAATAAAAACACAACGAGTGTGTGTGAGTAAAAGCAAGTAGTGGTATAAAATCAAGATTTGTGCGAAAAAAGCTGGCATGGGTTGTGTTTACACATAATTATACTGCATATAAAGGCTTCAATGTTTTTTTTTTTTTTAAATCCATATAAAAGAGCAGAATTTCAAGTACAAAGTTCAAAGTCATATGGCTAAAAGAAGCTAAAAATATTACTCAAAAAAACAAAAGCAACAGAGAGATGAAACCCAATAACATGAATGAAGATAGCATCAAAAAAGTACCTTACTTTATATATATGAAATCCCTTACTTAGGTGTTATTTGGGAAGATTACTCCAAGGCGTTAATCGATCTGACGGCTGAGAATTCACAAAAATTGCAGGAAATTTGATAACTTTCAAAAACTTGGCTAACTCCCACGCTCCAATTTTGCATCTCAAATCCATAAATCTACTACCTGAGATTTGGGGAAATACGGGAGACTTTCCCAGAAGGACCGAGAGAGAAAGAGAGATAGAGAGAGACAGAGACAGAAACAGAGTACAAGGTAAAAGAGGCTTTCTACTTCTTCTCTAAAAAGTGATCGAAGAGAGAGAGAGAGACAGAGAGAGAGGAGGAAAGGAGGGAGGAAACGAGAAGGGGGGTGGGCTGTTTTTCTCTGGAGAGTCAGAACTAGCGGCGGAAGAAGAACCACGACGACACAAAGTCAACTCTTCAAAGTTTTTTTTATTTTCCAAGAAATAACCTTTTTTTTCCTTTTTCTTTTTAACGGACCCACAAATAAATCTTTTTTACAAGAACGTATGCAAGAAATAACTGTAAAGTAACCATCATTTTTTTAACAATTTTTATTTTTTCGACCAAAAAAACAAGTTTTATTTTTTGTTTTACAAAATTGAAAACGGATGATAAATATCGCCAGTCCACTGTTTAATTAAGTGCACCTTTTTTTAAAGAGTAATGCTATTTAGACACATAATATTGACACACTTAGTGACACCCGCTGATGTGTCAATATATCATTTGCTCTTCTTTTCTCCTTGTTTTCTGTTCAGCGAATGATACATTGACACATCAGCGGGTGTCAACTAAATGTATCAATGTTGTGTGTCCAAATAGCATTACTCTTTTTTAAATATTTTTTTTCTGAAAACGGAGGTTATTTTTATTTATAAATACTACAACGAATTGATCTGAGCCTCTTTATTCCCCGTTCATCTTGCCGGCTAGCCGTTTGGCTGAGGGTGAGGACGATGAAATTCAATTGAATGAGCCATATTTATTGGGTGGCTAATTGTTTAGTGGGCAGAGTGATCATGCATGATTAAAATCTCGCTTAATTGTTTGTAAACGTTTGCGTTGAGGATAACCTTGTTGGGCTATATATAGCCTTTAGGTAATGTCTTATCTCTTAATCATTGGATTAAATTAACCAATTTGATTAAACGGCTAAGAAATAGGGCTTCATTTATGGGTCATATATAAGGCCCTCATTATAGAATTCTTGTGTTGGGCTATATCCTGCGTACCATTTGAGTTTTAGGAGACATATTATAGAGCTTAAAATTTGTGTTCGTACAAATTGGCTTAATATAATGCAGGATTGATCCTGCTGCAACCTTAATTGTCAAGCCCTATTACCTAATCTTTAGCTGCTATAGTTGTCGTGTGAATGATGGAGAAAACCAATATAAAATAATGAACTCTAGTATACTAATCAATCTTAGAACTCGTATTATTTTTTAAGTTCATTAGCGGGACTGCAAGTCACCGAGTCAGCATGACATAGACATGTCCAAAATCACAGAGAGGCATATAGGTAGAGAGAGGCCGTTCCTCAAGAAGCCATTTGTCGCAACCCTGAACAAAAGGTTTTTATAGAGTGTATTTTTATGCTTATTATTTAGTTTATTCAGATTTTTATTGTAAGATATACTGTTTTTAAAAGTTATAGATGGAGATTATCAATGAACTGAACGAAATTAAAATACAATTACTTGACCAAGAACAGAAAAGGGACGACAGGTATAATAATGTATTAAACTAAGTAAGCAAGTACAAGCACATCATTTGCTAAATTTATTATAAGATGGATTGGGGGAGGCTGCAGATTGGCACATTTCAGAATCGAAGCTACATTAGAGAGAGGACAATCGAACACACGGCTTGGAGTAAATAGTAAATATTCTTAACTATTTAAGTTACAATCCTCGTACATGATAAACTGTGTAATTAGGACCTAATTAGTTTGAGCACTTATTCCCAATAAGTAATAATCTTTATTTATAAGAAATAGTGGATGAACACATGATATAAGAAAAGTCTAACCTCGAGTGCATGGATAACTGCTTAGCTACTAACACTTTTTACACAATAAGAAAAATCTTAAAGGTGAGAGGCAGGCTGAGGGATCCAATTGCATGCCTTGAGAATTGAGAGTGGCAGGCAGAAGACAGTCTTTACGTCTATAGATGTGACAAAGGGAATCTTGGAAAGACATAGAGGAAGAGAGCTAAGCTAAGCATTATATGCGCTTCCCTCCTTTTGCTTTGCCTTTTTAAGCCGTACAAGGATACCAAGTCCTCCATTACAGAAAAACAGAAGATATTTCCATGATCCATTGGTATAAATTGAAGACTAAAGATTTTTCAGTTTTTTTTAAATTTTTTTTTTTTTTTTATGGTCAGTAAATTGAAGTCTAAAATTGATCAACAAAATATCTCAAAAGATTATTGAAGACAGGAACATGGGATGGTTTCTGGCTCCTATGAATGTACCAAAACTTTTATTCAGGATATATGCCACCTATATTTGTTACTTAGCACTGAAGAAGGGCCTAGCTGCTATAGAGACAAGGCCATCTGGTTGATGATGTGGCTGATTCCTTGGTTGACAACAAGGCGTGTAAACTGTCGCCGCATCGATGTGTTATGTGTACTAGTTGGTGTCAGCAAAAAGAGAAACTCTCATGCAATGGGGATATCACTTTTTCCTATCCCTGGTTAATAACACAATGACATATAAGATAAATTTTTCACGTGTCATTATGTTATTGGCGGGGGATAGCAGTTGGGGTTCTCAATTGCTAGACTGAGGTATTTTGTACTTATTGTTTCAGCAACCATAGGGTAGATGGAGGGGGTGTCAATGGTACAAGAGAGGCAAGTGATTAATTAATTCAATGCGAGTAAATAACACTTGAAAAAAGAGGCAATGTGACTTGTATATCAATTCAATGGGTTCTGCTGTCTTTATTATTATTATTTTTATTTTTATACAAGCGATATTAAGGGGAAATCGAACCTGATGCAAAATTACATACAAGCAATATATGTATAAATTTCTAATTAAGTAGTTGAGATCAAACTGCAGGTTAAGAAAGACATGCCGGGAAGAAATTGAAGCACTGCAATCGAGGTCAGCTCCGGCAGTGATAGCTTATTACACACTGCACCTATTGGACATGTTCAAACAAAGTTAAGGTCTCCTGTGCAGGCTGAAATTATATTTTTTCCATTGCCATTGCCATTCCGTTTGTGGATTTTAAATTATAGTCAAAGGTAGAAAGGAAAAGGACCTGCAATGCATATAGCAAACGATAGAAAATCAAACAGATTAAAGGAGAACCAATGCATATTTGGGGAAGAGTTTGCTTATTTTTCATGTCCTACCTCCAATTCTTCTTCTTGGTCCCATGGAACTTCCATAGCAGAAAAGGTCACAGTATCAATTCATTATTGATTTTCTTCTGTTATTATTTAACACCACATGTAGTTTTTTTTTTCCTTCTTCCTCCAAAGATTCCACACCTTCCCACACCATCCTTTGCAGTTGTTCTAATTTCCCACTGTTTGTTTTTCTTTTTTGTCCACATCAAACCGCCTCTCCACTCTCTTTTTTATTTAATTTTTTTACCAAACATAAAATAAACAATACTCTATGTTGCTTCCTTTTTCCCCCACTTTTGCTAGCTTTAAAACCCCTAACTCTTCCCCTTTGATTCCACAACAAACACTTAACACAAGAAAGAAGAAAGAAGAAAAAGAAAAACCAGTACACATTTTCCTTCACTTGCATTTCCCTTTTCTATTTCACACAATCACTCTAAACTTAACTCTATGAGTGGAAGAAGAAACCAAACCAGCCCGGTTGGAAGCCCTTTGTCTGGGAATGTCTCAGACAGCTCTTCCAAAGAGCAAGACAGGTTCCTCCCCATTGCTAACGTGAGCCGTATCATGAAGAAGTCCCTCCCTGCAAATGCCAAGATCTCAAAGGAAGCCAAGGAAACTGTCCAGGAGTGTGTGTCTGAGTTCATAAGCTTCATCACGGGCGAAGCGTCCGACAAGTGCCAGAGGGAGAAGAGGAAGACTATCAATGGAGATGATCTTCTTTGGGCCATGACAACCCTGGGATTTGAGAATTATGTAGGACCTTTGAAAGGGTATCTCAACAAGTATAGGGAGACCGAGGGGGAGAAGAACTCCATGGCTCGACAAGAAGACCCTTCTCAACAACAGGAGCATCATCACAACACTTCAAACACCAATCTGCAGGACAGTTCTAACAATGATCAAATGAACACAGTTCTTAATGCCAATAATATTTCTATGTCAATCTCCAAGGTGGATCTTTTCAATGGTGGCTTCTGTTCACTTGGGGGACAACAGCAACAACAACAAGTGACTCAAAACTACAATTTGGTGAGTGCTGGGGCTTACAATTTGAGTAGGATTCATGAGGGTGGAGATGGGAATGGAAACAGAGATTTGGCAACTCATCATCTTCATAATGGGATAGGATGGTAGATATTGAAATTTATACAAGAGGTACCTTAAAATATTATATATATATATGTTTAATTTTATATCTTTGTTGCATTTAGTTGACAATTTATTTAACAGTACTTGTTGGAGATGCTTTTGCTCAATATATGAAGATCAGAGAGCTTTGGAGAGTTCATTTCCATGAAATCCTATATGCTATAGTAATTTTATACACTCATTTCAATTAAAGTACAATATGTTTTAATTTTAATTTAATGACTTCCTTATGAAACATATGTCTTTCACAATTGTTCTTCTAGATACTGAACAATTATCCCTCTCCTCCTTTGGAACCCTTCTTTGACTAAAACAGGTACCATGAGTAAGAATGCCACCACCACACAACTTCATGAGCAAAATCAGCACTAAATGCACATAAATGAGGGGTAGTCTTGACATTTCATGTGTATTTAGAGGTATTCTTGCTCATGTTGTTGTTTTAGTGCTAAAATAGAGTGCTTTTTTTAGCATTAATGATAGTCGAAACTACATGGGAGAGGATTTCTCACACACACACACAATACTATGGTGTCATAGGGGTTCAAACTTGAGGCAACTATTCTGCAAGTCAAGGCCCTTTTCCACTTGACTAGACCCTATTGAGGTTTTTTGTTTTTTTCTCTTTTCTGTGTAAGATATGAAAAACACAAGAACATGTGATAGCCAAGCCAACCAAAATACAAGGGCTATTGAGGACCTAGAAGGCCATCCTTGATTAAAATATGGATCAATACGAATGTAGATGAACTCAATCAGTAGAGAGGGAATGGAAGAGGGATACAAGCTACCTTCTTAAAAATAAATTTTGTCATCGAAATTTGGAAGCTATTGAGAAATGGTATTCTGAAAAGAAGAAACATTATCCATTTTGAAAATTTCATAAGAGAAGTAAGATATTCCTTATCATGGCGATATGAAAAAAAAAAAAAAAATTCAAACCCATTGATCCAAAAAAATAATAAAATAAAACTTAAAACTTGATCTTATATTGATGCACATACAGAAAACGAATTTCACATACACATGATTCCACATAGACAGCACTCAGAAACGTTATAGAAAAATATAATAGCGGTATACGGTTTTTCAAGTGCTATCAAATTCTCCTTTACCATAGCACATTTTCAACGCTCTATAATATCAACTTGGTCAATAGATTCATGGCCATCATTCATAACAGAATCAACACCATCCTTATCTTCTAAATTTAGATTTTCCATAAGAGCAGTAGTAGGACAATGATCTCTTCCATGTCCAACAATGCAAGTTTCCTCGTTACGTCGAGGTTCTCCAAAAAAAAAAAACAAAATAGAGCCTACCCTTAATGACTAGATAGGGAACCAAAGGTTTGGATAAATCAGTCTCCCCACAAACTCTTGCAAACTTGTCATTTGGATAAATTTTAGTACAAATGGCATCTTTCTCAAATTAAATAATTAATTTTATTTAAAAAATTTGCATAAATATCACCTGAATTTTTAAGCATGTTTGCAATTACCACCTAAACTTTTAATTTTAATTATTAATCACCTAAACTTTATAAAGTGTAGCAATTTACCACCTACGTGTAACTCCGTTAAGATTTTCATTAAGTCAAGTCATATTATAATTAAAAAACTTAACAAATTTGGGAAAAAAAAATCAAACATATTATCTCTCGCCTCCACCAACATCTTTCTCCTCCAATACCAATTTGCAATTCAAGGTGAAGTCTTACGAAAAATAGAAGATACGCTAAAAGAGTGCTAAACATACCCTAGTTCTCTAATACATTAAAACCTAGCAATCATGTCCTTTTCCTTTTTTTATTTTGTACTAGTAAAATCAAACTTGGCAAACGTAGTTATGGCTGAATTTGTAATTGATTTGCAGAGCTTGGCCTATGGTTTGTGCACAGAGAGAGAGAGAGAGAGAGAGAGAGAGAGAGAGAGTAGGGAGGGGAGTTTTAGGGCGAGGGTGGCGTAGGAGGGATGGGTTGTTTGTTGTGGGCTGTGACCTTTTGGTTGGGAAGGAGGCTGCCGTGAAGGAGAAGTGGGAAGGGGAGCTTGTGGGATAATTAGGTTGAATGATTATTATTTACTTTTTAATTATGTTAGTTTTAAAAAACGTAAGTTTTTTATTATAATAAATTGATTTGGCAAAAAAATTATAATAAATTGATGAAAATGTCCTTTAAAATATATCACATTTTTAATGTGTGATTTTATTTAATGGAAATTTTAACGGAATTACACGTAGGAGATAGACTGCTACACTTTGCAAAGCTAAGGTGGTTAATAGTTAAAATTGAAAGTTCATTTGATAATCGCACACATAGCTAAAAGTTTAAGTGGTATTTACACAAATTTTCCATCTTATTTTATTAAGTGAGCTATTTTGGGTCCATTTCTGGGCTTGGTAGTCTTTTATCCTAGATTTGGACATTAAAGTGTTGCTAGTCTAACATTACACCAAAAACTAGATTTCATGTCTCACATTCCAACTTTTTAACATGAGGCATTAAATTGACATATAATTTTTTATTTTTTTTACCAAGAAGAAAGAACAAATTCATTAACTGAAGAAACAATCAAATGCAATCACCAATTCTAGGGAAAAAAAACTCACGAAAGCCCTTAAGAGTGGCCTCAATTGAAACCTCATCATAAAAAAAAACTTGCTAACGGAGAAAAATCTGATCGAGTAAAAAGAGTACCACACCTCCCCACCCAATTCTAGGAAAAGACTTGAGGGAGCCCTACACATAGTTTAAACACTGAAGGGGTAAAATATAATTCTTCTAAAGAAAAGAAAAACAAATATGATAGGTAGTTACATTGATATTCAAAATCATTTCATTATGGATTCCTTTCTCTATCAAAGTATAGTATTTCTAAATTCTCATAGGGTCCCCATGAAATTCCCTCCTGCTTATGTTCAAACTTTCTGTCACGCCCTGGACTGAGGGGTCGATGGAAACCCCGCGCCCGGTGCGTGAGAAAATAAAAAGTAAAATAAAATAAAAAGAAGCCAACACATGGATTTAAAATAAAATTCTCTTATAAAAATAACTCCAAAATCTTAGAACTTTACAAGAAATAAATAAAGCTCTATCATTGTCATCTAATTCAGCCACAACTGGTTTAGTCCTTGTCTTACCCACTAATTCATCTAAGAAATGAAACAGGGTAAGGGATGAGCAACCACCGCTTAGTAGGGACATAAGACCTTACCATAGTAGATTGATATAACTAAATTAATCAACATGCAATCACTTAGTCAATTAATATATCAATAATAATAATGCATGAATGCTTTTCGTCTACTCCTCTTAATTCATATAACTGGACAAGCAAACGTGGATGTTCCATACCATGCTTATACTTGGTCATGAATGCCCATTTATATAAACTAACTCCCATCTCAATCATCCCATAATTCCCCTTTTGTTAGTCATTTTGTCTAACTCCCTGTTGCCAGTCCTGCATCACCTAACAAAAACTATGTGCATGATGGGATCCCTGAGATCTGGTACTTGCTAAGAGTTAGACTCAACTACATAAAAGATCATTCTTATTATCGTCTTTTCTACCATTATTTTCTCAACCCAAGAACTCCAACTAATTTCCATGACATAATTGTTCGGTTCATTTTTACACATGATTTTTCATGTTATTCACCCATTATTTTGAGTTAGTTCTTGACATTTTATAGCTTTTTACTTTCTTTTTGTGTTTTCTTAGATTTTACCTTGGTTATGATGAAAATGAGCTAAAAGTGCATTATTGGTTATAAATTCTGTTTTTGTTCATTTTCGTAGGTCAACTTCTTGGCCTGGGATCAACATGCTCTGGTGCTCAGATGAGGTTATGATCTTCATGAGACTTGTTCCAATGGATGTTAACTACAACATATCCAAATTTGAGCTCCATTGGACAAGTATTGCCTATCCAACCAATTCAGCATGTTACCACAGCTCTGGAAATCCAAAGTGCTCCAGCTTTTACCTCCATATTGTTATCTTGATTCTTCTTGTTACCATAACACTTGGTAACAAGAATTTACCTTAGTGAAAGAGATATTTTCTGAAGCAATTGGCATCTTTGTGAGGACAAGGCTTCATCATTTGCAAGGGGACAAGAATACAATGGGTGAAGACTTTGGCAATACAATATTAAAAGTAAAAGCTGGAAAGGAGGAGAGAGGGAAGCAAAGGGAATTGCAATCTGAAGTTAGAGAGGCTTTTGAACGTGGGTAATGAGGGCATTCTATTATTCTACACATTGAGGCAGATTTTGGAGCTGAAGATGAAGCTTGGAGCTAGGGAGCTCAAGGAGGAAGACAAGGGCAACAAAGCAAAGAGTGGAAGAGATTTCCACCATTGAAGACCTTGAGCTCCCATGTTCACAAAATCTGTAACTTCTTTCTAATTTTGTTTTGAGTTTGTATTTGGAATAAGTATGAGCAACTAAACTCCATAGCTAGGGCTTAGGTTGAAGCCCTAAACATGATTACCTTATTGTTTTGATGCTTGAGTGTATGAATTTCTAGATATTGTTGATGAATTCCAATTCACCAAATTAATCTATCCTTGATGTGTGTTTTTCCTTGGTTGGCCATCTTTGAAAGCATGCTTCTTGAGATTGTTGGGATTATGTGTATCTTCATGTTTTCCTAAGCAATAGATGGATGGAGTAAGAACCATCCATGTGAATTGGTTTCTTGAATACCTAATGTAAACACCATGCTATTAGGATTCTTGTGATGTTCAAATTCTCTTTGAACTTAATGGGTTTTTCTTGTAATTGAATCAAAGTACTAAGCACACCTAGATTCGATTATAGGGAAGGCACAAGTATTGTAGCACTCGTACTGCACTTTACGTATATTAGAGAGAATCAATGCGTCTTGAGCCACTCGTACTGGTCTTGATTGCGAACATCTTCATCAACACGTTTAGAGTTCATCACTTGAGTATTCATGAACTTGGGTAGAATTGTTTAGGGTGGATTCCGAAACCCTAGTGTTTGTTACAATTTTACTCTCACATTTTGATAATTCATCTCTGCCATTCTCATTTAAATTCAAAGTCCATTTACTTTCATGCAATAGAAATAGGTCACTTGAAACAAATCAAAACCCCCCCCCCCCCCCCCCCCCCAAATGTGTGTGTGAGTTGTGTGTTTGACACGTTATGTGTCTTTGTTACTGAATTTGGGTTGTTTCCGTAATTATTTTGGACTTTTGGTTCGCGCTGTGTTCTTGCATTTTCTGTGCTGAATCCAACCGTATAAAGAACGTGATTTTTGGACAAACGGTTGGAAAGTTATAGGCAAAACACTGGACAGAGGTCGAAACTGAAAAGCAGAGAAAACGACTCTGTGAAAAACGACCGGTCTCTTTTACCTGACGACCGGTCGCTCATCACAACAATTCAGAGAATTTCGACTCTGTAAAAAACGACCGGTCGTCACTGTTCATGAGACCGGTCGTCACTGTTCATTTTTCACTGTTCACGCACTGTTCACAGGTGATAAAGTGGTGATAAAATGGCGATAGAAAATGCTGTTTGTGTTTTTCTTTAGTTTTCTTGTGTTGTTTCATTTCTTTTACACTTCTTTACTTATTTTTAGTTTCCATTTTGCATTTGTGCATTTGTGGTGTGTCAAGTAAGTGCTCTTTATGTACTCAAATTAGAACTTTTAGGAAGCCGACAAGTTCTTCGTGGGATCGACCCCGTACTTACATAATCTATACTTCAATAGATTCGTGCACTTGCGGGTATTTTTAATTGGTTGTTTGCACATTAATTTGTGTCCTCTTAGGAATGCAACAATAATATAGTTCTTCTTTTCACATATCTCGTGAAAACAATGTAATCATTTAAATATCACCAATGTACATATATTCATGCCAACATTAATTAAATGATTAACAACACGTAAACACCAAATATTAAGAACATTATAGGGTTGGTGAATATAGGTCCCTAAAAATTCTATTTCCTAGACATATACCCATCACTTTTTAAATCTATTAGTAAAACCTAATTTCAAACTTAAAATGACACGTAGGATATAAAAGGTCATAATTTTTCTATGTTTTTACATGGTTGCCAAAAGACTTCAAAAACACAGACCGACCGTTTCCATCAGCAAAATATCACTCAGTCCGACCGTTACATTCCCTTCAAAACAGTTTACCTCCATTTCAGCCTTGCTTCATGCATAGTATTGAAAACAAGAGATTCTCTAAGGTTTGATTCCCTCCAATGTCTCTACCATTTAAAATTAGGGTTTGTAGGTACATTCAATTTTTCAGACTAGTCGCAAAGAGAAGATGACACTAACTGTGACAAACGATTCTGGTGTCGACAACTTAATTCCTGGTAGGTTTCCAATAACGTCTTTGCTTCCACTTTTTCCATGTTCAATTTCAAAGCTGCCCATAAATTTGATTGCTTTTGTAATGAAGGCTTTGGCCAACTGGGCATGGATTGAAGATTTGATTTATTGGGTTCGTTTGGGTTTAAGGGGTTTCGATTGTTTGGATTCTGAGATTGATTTTCTTTGTCGATATATAGAAGGACATCAAGAAACCATTTATGGGTATATATGATTTATGATAGTCTTTGATAATATCGGTTCGTAGGTACATTCAAATTTACAGCGGTTCGTAGGTACATTCAAATTTACAGCTTTTCAGTTATGTTTTATTGTCTCTGTTCTTACAAAAACCTACGCTTAATTTACTATAGAATAGGTAGTTTATGTTTTATTGTCTCTGTTCTTATCAGCTTTTCATCTATCCCAAATTTTGCATTTTCATCCACCCCAACACTTGCCTTCTTATCAGTACCATTCATTACCTAGATTGGTATAAATTTGTGTAGCAATTTGTTTCAATTTTTGTTCTAGTTATGTTTTTGTTTTCAAATTGCTAAAGTTGGGTCTGTTTAAGTTGCGCACACCACGTGTTTGACGAAATTCCAATATGAGCTATGAGAGCACAAGTGAAGTGTGATGTTGTTATTCTATATGTAGATGAGATGTAAGTAGATAAGGTCCTTGTAGTTTCTACAAATGGGTACTGGTGAGTACATTATGGGGTCATATTTGAGTGGCATGTGCAATTTGAGGGTAGGTAAATTATGTTGTGCTTCGATTATGTGCTGTTGGATTTCTGTGCTGTTTGGTATCATTTTTAGGGTAGGTAAATTACGATCTTTGATTTTGTGTTGTTACCTACTATTTAAAAAAATATATATTTGGTTTATAGTTATGTCAAATTTACTAGATAAATTACTCAAGTGTATATTATTCGCATTGAAATAATGTAAACATCTAACCTATGTTTATTTCCCATTTGACAGTGAGAAAAATGTTTAGGAGTTTGATTTTTTGGGTAGGTAAATTACGTCCTTTGTTTATTTGTTGTTGGGTATTATTCTTTTCTAAGTGTTCTTACTCCTAATGGAGTTACTTTGGTTGTTTCTTTTTTTCATGCATAGTAATTTGATTGTTATGCGTATTAAAGAATTTTTTTTACTTGCTGTGCATATTTAGAAGTTTTTTTTTTTTTGGTGTACACTAAATTAGAAAGAGCATACTACAAACTCATCAATAATTAGGAATTGGAGATTAGGTAAAAATGTTTTAGAAAACCATTCATTTTTCGTTTTTTTCTATAATTTTTTAGACTGTTCACGATTGTTGTTGAATTGTAGAAAATTCTGATATGAACTATGTTTTTGGCTCATATGGGTATGACAATAGGTGTTTTGTTTTGTAAGTAAAATAGATTTGTACAGGAGATAGTTTGGGAAAATGCAATACAGATCTGGTTTTGGGCCATTTTAAAAATGTTTTTAATGGTTTGAGATTAAGTATTCAAAAAGAACACCGTGAGATTATGAGGGAGACACCCTTTTGGGGTCTTTTTAGAGCTTTTGATGAAAGCTTGGTCAACGAAAACACATGCAAGAAATCATATATAGATGTAATCAGAATCATTCAGTGTTTTGACACTATGACTAGAGACTTCACACTTTGTGGTAGGCGTGAAAAATTCACTGGTTTTGATGTTGAGGAACTGCTTGGTTTACCTAATGTTAGTTGTGAGATAAATATTAAAAAACGAAGTTCGAAAGATAATTCAGATTTTGTTCAAAAGAACTTTGAAAACACTGAATGAGTTAGTAGGCAAAATATTGAATATGCAATGTTCGAGTAAGTTACATGTAATACGCAACAAGAATGTGAAGATTTTGTATGCCTTGTGTGCTTGCATTTCTGTATTACATTGTTGTTCTGCAATAGTGGCAACACTGTTTCTTGGAGCATAGTTTCACGTTGCCAAGATGTACGCACAATGCCAAAATATAATTGGGGCAAGGCGACATTGGATTTTTTGGAAAGACAACTGGTGAAGGATTGCAAAAACCCAACATTTGTCTCCGGATGTGTTGTTGCTTTACCCGTACGTATATTTAATTGGTTTGGTTGTTTCTAATTTTGTTATTCGTTTACATCAACCCACAGTTTGCAATAATTGAATAAACATAGTTTTGGTTTTGCGAAAAAATGCATTTGATTGAGCCATTAAGGGATAGAGTGGATGTACCTCCCAAGTTTGTTAAGTGGGATACACAACACCCGCATACAGAAATGACCAACTCAGATGTTTTTCGTATGATATCAATGTGTGCAAATATATTAATTGATAAAGATGAGGTATTTTCCTATTGCTTTTGGTTTTCAATAATAAGGTATTTTTGCACATATGTTTGATTAATGAATTTTTATCAGGTGCTCGAAGATTTGCATAAGACACCGGATGTTGGAAATATGAGGTACAAATCTGGTAGTGCTGCACTTAAGCATGGAGCTGAGACTAGCGCTTCATATTTAAGGTCGTCATCTATGTTCACTAGTGTTGCCTCTGGAAAGGTAGAGAACGTATGTGTGCTGATATGATTGGGTTAATTGCCTTTTGAATTCTCATATGTTCTATGTGTCAAGATTTACATATCTATTTTTAAAAAAAAAAAATCAGAACATTGTTGTTGAATTGGACCCTCCTAACATGTTCCAACTCATCCCCACACAAGACACTGGTTTTCATGGAGTTGTAAACGACTATGGTCATGACGATTTCCCCAAAACACCTACAAAATATGATTTTGATCTAGAAGGAAGGCTAAAGGAGTGTTTATTACTTTTAGAGAACGAGCGTTGAAAGAATAGGTTGGTGAAGCAGCGATTTATTGACTTGGAAAACTTGGGTAGTGAAAATAAGGTAATGAAGGAAGAAATATCAAAATTGAAGGTGAAACTCGAGGAAGCACAGGTGCAGGTTGTGATGTACAATGAACTGTGCTGTAATGCCGAAGTCGTTGTGGCAGATGCGCACAAGCAGTATGATGAGTTGTCAAACTACCTCCAACAACTTCTTGAATTTATTCAAAAAGAGAAGAGGGTAAAGAGTAATGAATCTACACCTGATTTGAAAACATGGGTTATAAGACTTAAACAAAAACATAGGAAACCGAAATGCTTGCCTGGGTATGTGTACGATGAGATCAAGATATTAAAGGAACCAAAGAAGCCAAAGGTAGACGGTGAGTATTGAAACGAACAAGCTTTGCAAAGAAATAGCGAATGTATCTACATCGGTCGTGCGTAGTGATGAAAGCAAAGGGAAACAACAATTAGGTACAACAGTTGTTGGTCATAACGATGTTGGAGGGAAAAGACAGATATCTGCAACCACTGACCCTTCTTGCATGTCTGTGTGGATTTATCAATCGAACGAAGAACAAGACATACTACATCATTTTCTTATTTGCACTGATTCCAGGTAAGTCAGAGCATTGTGTTTAAATTATGCATAAGCACATATTTTCATGTGGTGCATACAGATTTGGTTGTAATTTATCACAACTGGGCAGGGGCGGTTCCAGCTGTGGAGCCCGGCCCAAAATTTTGACAAAAAAAAAATTAGAATGTAACTTGCCCAGCCCATTTCATTTCACTTACTCAGCATATGCAACAGCCAACAAAAGGATCAACTTCAACTTCTCGAAAAACAGAAACTCTCCTTGCGACTTGTCTGCAACTTCAACTTCAACTCCGTCTCAACCTTCAACTTCATCCACTATCAATTCAACTCTCAACTTCTTTGCAGAAGTAACTTCTCTTCTTGGCAACAAGTATTCTTCTCTCATTCTCTCATTTTTAATTATCTTATACTCTTTAATTTGAATAGAAAATATTCTAGGGTTTAGGAATTTTGTTCTTTAATTTGATTTTAGGAATTTTGTTGAGATATTTAATTTGTTGTTGGTATTGTTGAGATGTTTAATTAGTTGTTGGTATTGTTGAGATGTTTGATTTGTATGTTGTGTTGGTATGTTTGATTAAATGCATTGATTATATTATGATAATTAATTTTGTTGTTCTTGACATGTTTGACTAAAATCATTTCTACATATTATTTATAGGTTATCTTTTATTATGTCAGATCACAATCGGAACCCCAAGAAAATAAAGAACTTGTTGTCTTTTTTTAAGAAAAAGAATGATGGGTCATCATCTAATATGATGTCTAGCACTTCTTTATCTACTCTAATTTGTGATGAGCAAAATCTTCCCTAGTCTCCCATTGTTGAGCCTCAAGTTGAAAGAGTTGAGAATCAAAGAGTCAATGATGATCAAGAGCATATATTCAATGACTGAACCCGAGTTAGAAGATTACGTTGTCTAATATGCAAATATTCAGTGAATGAACAAGATAATGTGCACAGAGCATATATTCTTTTAGGGCCATGTCAACCCGAGTTAGAAGATTATCCAAGCCACTTAGAAGGGAAAATCTTACGTCGATTTAATAAAAAGTGGTTTGGCCAATTCTCTTGGCTTGAGTACAGTGGCGGAGCCAGGATTGTTACTCCAAGGGGTCTTAGTGTAAAAGTTCGGATATTTTTTAAAAAATGAAAATAACACACTAAAAGATAATTTTCTATTACTTTTCTCTTGTTGTTCTATAATTTTACACATGAATTAATCAAACCAAATAGTCAATCAATTTTTTAAAAGAAAGAAATTTTATTAAGACAAATAAACAAACAGAGGGATGACAAAAAGTCCATCACAAAATTAATCATAAACCCTAAATTCCAACAAATCAAATAATCATCTATAGTCATCCAATCCAATAATCATGCACACACAAAATCATCAATATTCATCCAATCCAATAAATCATTATCCAATAAAAATATTAGGCATTATCATCAATTAGAGATTTAGAGTCTAAAAATTACTTGAATATGAGCTTTTCCACACCACCAGCTAGAATCACAAAGATCTCCACCTCCTAGAAACACAAAAAAAACCCATTATATAATGACCCAAAAGATTAAATTCCTCAAAAATTAATAAAAGAATGTAGCACAGAGGTTTAAGTACACTAAGAACAATAAATTTATAAAATCAGAGATGGAGAGGGAAGAGAATGAAAACCTGGTGAAGTAAGTCAAGCCCACAAGCCAAATAAATGAGGTTCCAAACGCAGCTTTGAACCTTTTCAGCCATGTTGAGGGTTTGGGGGTGGGGGTGGGAGATTGAGTTGGGAACCTAGTGTAGAAAATATAGAATTTGGGGGTTTTATGAGTTAAGTGTCGGGTGGGTTTGGGGGGAGTTGCTGGGCTAGTTATTTTAAAAACTTCTTGGGTCAAAACGACGTCGTTTTGCCCAGGAAGTTAAAAAAAAACAGAACAGCACTATCTTCTTCTTCCTTACACAGCTTATTTCTTCCTCAGGAAAAGCATCGAGCACCTGGTGTGCAGTTCCAAGGGGCCTCTCCCCCAGCTCCAAGGAATCTCTAAGCCAATTTCCATGGCTTCCAAGAGGTCGTGCGACCCCACTGACCCCACTGTGGCTCCGCCTCTGCTTGAGTATTCAGTTGCTAAGAACAAGGCATTTTGTTTTCCTTGTTTCCTGTTTGATAGAACTTAATCATTTCCGGCCTTTACTGTTGAAGGGTTTTAAAGTTGGAAGAAAATTGGTGGGAATCATTGTGCATTTCAACATCATGTAGGCAAACTAAATTCATCACATCATCATTCTACGCAAAAGTGGATTAGCTTAAAAAATTCATCTGTTCATATTGAAGAAGTGGTAGAAAAGCAATCAAATCAACAAGTGATGGACAATCGGTTGCGACTTATAACCACAATAGAGGGCATTAGGTATCTAGCAAATCAAGCGTTGGCTTTTCAAGGCCATGATGAATCCATTGGCTCATCTAACCGAGGCAATTTCATTGAAATCATAAAGTGTTTTGCAAGAATGAATAAGGAAGTTGAGAAAGTTGTCCTAGATAAGGCTCCCCAAAATGCTCAGTATATTTCCCATGACATACAAAAACAAATCTTGCATATTTTTGCTACCAAGGTGAGGAAGACAATTTGTAGGGAACTTGGGAAGAACAAATTTTGTATTCTTGTTGATGAATCGGGTAAAGAACAAATGGCTATTATTCTAAGATTTGTTGATAGTCAAGGATTTATTCGTGAGCCTTTTTTTGACATTGTGAGTTTGCAGACACTAATGCCTTGACTCTTAAAAAAGAGATATGAAAAGTGCTTGGTAATAATGACATTCTAGTGGAAAACATGCTTGGTCAAGGATATGATAGTGCTAGTAATATCTGTGGTTCATGGAATGGATTACAAGCATTGTTTCTTGCAGATTGTCCATATGCAGATTATGGGCATTATTTTGCTCATCACTTGCAATTAGCATTAAATGGCGCAGCTAAAGATGTGAAAGTTATATGGAGATTCTTTTTAATGCTGACTAACATTGTGAATTTTGTTAGTGCTTTTGCTAAGCGCCATAATGAGTTAAACTTAATTTGAAAAACTGAACTCAAGGAGTTGTTGGATTATAGGGAACTTGAGACAGGTAAAGGACTTAATCAAGCTCGTACTTTGAAACGAGTTGGAACAACTCATTGGGGATCTCATTTTGCCTCTATTACAAGTTTGATGAGTCTATTTAAAGAGACTAAATTACTTCTTTTGGAAATCAGTGATCATGGACCTAACCAACAGTTTCGTGGTGATGCAGAGTGTAACTATATTACTATGATGTCTTTTAAGTTTGTGTTTTCATTGGTTTTGGTGGAAAAATTATAGGATTGACCAATTTTCTTTGTCAAGCATTTCAAACGAAAACTCAAGACATTGTAAGTGCTTTAAATTTTGTTGAGAACACAAAAATGCAATTTGAAGATATGAGGGAACATGGTTGGGATGATTTATTCATGAGTGTGGTATCATTTTGTAAACTACATGGTGTTGATGTTCCTGATATGGGTAGTCGTTATACGACGGGCACACGTCGTTCTTGCCAACAAAAAGATTTTATTACAATTGAGCATGCCTATCGCATTGATGTATTTAATGATGTTATAGATTGCATGATGAGGGAGTTAAATGATAGATTTCCATAGCAAACAGTTGAACTTCTTACCCTTAGCTCAGCGTTGGATCCACGTAATTCTTTCATGTCATTCAATATTGAGCATATATGTAAACTTGCCGAGAAATTCTATCTTGTTAATTTCCTTCCTCATGAGTTGAAAGCTTTAGAAGTAGAGCTCAAGTATGTTCAAAATGATATAAAACGTCTTCCATGCTTTAAGCAAATCACTACTCTTCCTCAATTATGTGAACAATTGATGGAATCAACTTTGGGGGAAAACTACTATTTGATTGACAGGTTGATTTCGTTGGTGTTGACTCTTCCTGTTTCTACAGCAACAACGGAACGAGCTTTCTCATGTATGAGAATTATCAAGAATCGACTTCGAAGCACCATATGTGATGAATTTCTTGCTGATTTTATGATCCTCCACATTGAAAGAGAGTTTGCCAATACTATTGACAATGCATCTATAATTGAGGAATTTAAGAGTTCTAAGCCTCGTAGGGTTAAATTTTAGATTTAAATAGTGTTGTTTTGTATTGCATTGCATTGCATTTACTTTTAGTTTTTGTATTTGTAGATTTAGATGCATTTGAGGGTAAGGCTCATTACGTCCCCCCTCACTATGTGTATCTTTTTATGTTTATTAATGAAATTCGCTCGTACCGTCGAGTTTATTGCCTAAGTTTTGCCCAGTCGGCTTTCGAATCCTGGAACCGCCATTGCAACTGGGAATACAAAAGTTTGCAAAAACAGAATGACTATACATAAAACAAATAAAGGAAAACCCATATACATGTTCATGCAGTACCTAGTGGTTGTATATAGGTGCATATAATTTAAAAAACAACTAAAGGAAAAAAGAAAAGAACAAGTAATACGAAGAGCAAATATTTGTACACAGAAATAGTTATTGGTTTGATCTGCATATTTAGTGTATGCGGAAGAAAAGAAAAAAAAAAGTAACTTCCAAAATTAGTAGCAGTGAAATTAGAAAGAGAACTTCAACATGATGCCTATTAGTAGGTAAATATTTAGGTTAGTTTATATTGGCATACCCCTGAAGGCCATTGCCCATCATTTACCTGTTGTGCATTATTTACCTAACTATATCCATTTGTATCAAATTAATTTGAACCTATCTTTTTAACATCTCCTACATTATCTACACAGTTGGTATTTTGTCAAACACGTGATGTGCAAAAATTAAACACAAACCCAACTTCTTGCTAGAAAAAAAAATACTGACTATTCAAGTGACAAAACAAATTTCAGCAAACGACCAATTGTATTTTCATGGATATATCATTTGCATCAAAAACCCACTAGGTAAATTACTCATTATGTACCTACCTGTTCTTTCTCCTAGTGCATCATAATTTACCTATCTAAGAAATCATATTTCGAAATATTCATAAATTACTTGTGTTATGGTTTAGGGTTGTCGTAGGGCAAACCACTCAAGATTTAAGTCATCGGCGCCGGAATAGTTTGTCGTAGTCAGTGTTGTCGGCGTCGGAATCATGGATGCAGCAAGAACTCACGGGAAGGAAAATCAGGGCTTTTCTCAAAAAAATAAAACTGATCCAACAAATCACTATCCCTACGCAAGATACCATTATGCAAACGAAACTCATAATCAAAACTGATTCATAAAGAGGATTGAATTGCATGCTAATTTGGTGGGAGGAAATCAAAACAATAAATTCAGGAACCAAGGCTTAATACACCTCCCACGTAACACATTAAATTATAAATAGGGGTAGTTTTGGAATCTAAAAAATATAATAAATCATATTTTAAGTTATATTAGGTAACTGCTTAGTTGGATCCTAGTTATTGGGTATTATTTGAAAAAATTGGGTATTTTAAATAGAAAAATAAAAGAAAGGGATGTAGATGATTTTAAATGAAGTTTATGGGTGTAACCTCAATTTACTAAACATTTTAGAATATGAAGAACATTCAACAAATTATAATATCACGCATAATATAGTGCTCACGAAATTTAATTAAATCAATTTCCATAAAGGCCCCCTAAGAAATCCCTACCTCATTTTCGAAGTTAATTTCAAGTTAAGAAAACACACGAGCTAGGACCTCTAACTCCTCCAGGAACTCTATCACCACTAGCTTTCTTTCTTCCTCTCTCTCCGTCTCTCTCAAAAACTATTACTTTGTGCAACCTCAAATATTACAAAAGGTTTGTGTGTTTTCAAAATAAGTAACGGAGGGACCTATTTATACTAGAAGAGGTTGGTTGCTACTAGCTCCTTATTGAGCTAAGAACTGGCAACAACTATTAAATAACTAAAAGAGAACATGCATACCTATTCTCCAAGGAATAGAACCTACTTCTTCTCCAAGGAAACACAAATATGTACTATATTTAAAGACTAGGTATTTGCATGTGTGTGCATGTGTCAATATGATGAATTTAGACTAGCCACCTCAAGTTAAGATGAATTCTTTGGTTTGTTCTACCAAAATTCTATTACTGAGAATGCATGTAAAACCTCCACGTGCTAACTCCAATCCATAGGTTCTTGACAAGGAAAAAGTAACTTGATAAAACAAAAAGTACAGATCCACTTTAAAGCTAGTTAATTGTTTATAAATATATAAGTATATAAAGCACCCAATAACCATCCAATGGCATCTCAAGGAATAATGAACAAATATATAATTTAAACAAACCCTTTTTATTCAAAAGGACATAAATATATATTAATGGAAGAATATACATATAACTATTGAAATGGTATTATAAACATAAAACAACTATAAATATACATTTCCTTCTTACCAAGATAATTACTTCAAAATATATAATAACATTTATTTTTCTTTAATCAACATTTAAAAAAACGGACTCTCACACTTTCCAAGGCCCACCTCATGGGATTCAAGTTGAGAAAGATAAATTGTCCAAGTATCCCCCTTATTGGCTTCTTTATGGTCTAACATTCTTGCCAATAAATTATCCTCATTTTGTTCCGGATTGTAATCTCTAATAAAAAATATAGCTCTCCATGAGCAAAAGCCCTTGTCATGATGAATCTTGCGATGTATTGGTGATGAGTATATAATACAGCTTGAGAAATCTCTTATCAACGATAGAACATGATTCAGTTTGCATAATATCTAAGAGATTCTTTGGTTCGGGTCGAAAAAGCAATTTCACTATATCATTATCAAATAGACTAACAACGTCATGACATGTTCAATTATCTATTAACCTAGCTATGTTAGGATCTTTGACCATTGTTGTAGTTCACCATATGTATTTGATGCCCCTTAACCATATCTAGCTACTGACTTTTTTTTTTCTTCTATATGAAGAATGGATAATTTATGAAGAAATCTCAACAAGAATTCAATCAATTTAACCCCATTTTTTAAAATAATTTTTTATATTATAAATTTATTATTTAAATAGTTATAACTACCATAACATGAGTAAACAAGTTATTTTGAATCTATATCTTCAAGTACCAAGAACTCATAAGAAATCATTAAAAAAAACTTAATTGATTGAATAATTTCCTACATGATATAATTATTTTCATTTTGCATAAAGTTTTACAGTAAGGACCATTCACTTTTATCATCATAAGAGAGAGATAAATCTATATTGGATTAAAAATTAACGATAAAAAAAGATAAATAAAAAATGACTTATGTAAGAAAATATTGAAGGTTTAGGTTGTTATTTTTTTGTAGTGAAAATTAATAATATTTAACAAGTCATAAATAGATTCAATTTCATATGTGTGTTATTTGAACTCGATTAAATTTATGAAAAATATAGGATTTAGATTTAATGTTTAAAAAAAACAAGAATCACCTTCTATACCAATATTATACTCTTAAGCGGAAGACTGTTCGAAAATACAATCAATATTTTTATATATTTTATTATGATATAGATATATATTTTATTATAACATACATGGGAGTGTAAGTAGACAAAAAAGAAGTGGGAAAATCATCTCACTTAATAAAATGACCACGATTATTATACTATGTGACATAAGGATTTGAACCTCCTGAATAGTAGGACGAGAACATGTTGCCTTAACACTTGGTCATGCCCCATTTCTAGTCGACAATAATAAACACTAATACCAATACCTGAAAAAAAAAAAAAAAAAGAAAAAAAAAAAGGAATTAGATTGATTTTTGGGGAGTAGTTGATCTCATATAGGCATCTTTACTTGCTTGGAATTAGGAGACCTAGAAACAGGGTATTTAATGAACTAGAATTAGATCAACTAGCCTCCCTTAATTGATTCAATTATTAGTTTTGAGAATATTGGATTATGAAATATAAAGTGGGATCCACAATTTTTTATTCTAAATTTCTTATGTCTTAGTAATTGCCGTGAAACTAAAGAGAGAGCTTGACTATTATACCCAATATAGGACTTAAATTATATATTTTTTTTAAATTAACTACAGTAAACCCCCCAAACTATGAGGGTTATTACAAAGTCATACCCAATGTTTATTGACCCATTTGAGCAGTACACAAACTTCACAGAACCTTTCAAAATACACAATCCATTAGTCAAATCGTTAATAAGTCTATTAAATTCTGACTTGGTAAACGTGGGTCCTCTTTTTTTGCTCTAGTGGCCTCCATGTATACCAAAAAATTAGTTAAATATTATTTTCTTTTAAAATAATTTAAAATTTTAAAAATATATATATATTAAAAATTATAAAAATGAAAAAAAGTAGAGAAAAAGAAAAGAAAACCTACGTAGCCCTCAATTTCCATGAACCCAGCCACCAATCGCCTCCCAACCACCCAGCACCAGCTCGATGTCCCCAGCCCCTTCTCCTCGACGCACCTCCCCTAACAGCGGCGGACCCAGGAATTTTTCAGCGGAGGTGCAATTTTTAAAAGCTAAGAGCTCAAAAAAAAAAAAAAAAAAACTAAACTTCCTTATCATTTAAACAATACTAATTAATGTTATTCATAATTAATAAAAAAAAATAACATTACAATTAACCTACAATTGTTGCCGACGAGGTTTCATATCATGAAAACGTCGCATTATATTTTCATTACTAATACAAGAAAAAATATCTTTCTCAATGTAAACAACCAAGCTATCACTCAACCATTGATTCCCCATTTTGTTACGCAATGGTGTTTTCACAATATTCATAGCTGAGAAAGCTCTCTCAACCGAAGCTGTTGCAACGGGTAAAACTAAAGCCAATGTAAGAAGTAAATACACATAGTTGTATATTCTACTCCTTCCTGTATTCACCAATTTTTCTGCTAGATCAGTAATTCCGTTCAATGATGAAAACTCTGTGCTGCTCTGCATATCAACAATATAAAGCCCAAGTTGATCTTCAAGCTTCATGAGGTCTCGGTCATTAAATTCTTGAGGGTAAAATTTAGCAAAACGAAGTATTTTTTGTTTGTCGAAAGCTGCAAAATTATAAGCCGGACTCAAACATGCCATACAAAGAAGCAATTTAGTATTTACCTCAGTGAAGCGATTATTCAATTCCACTAGTTGCTTATCAATGATAGTAAGAAAGAGCTCCACACGATAATAATGGCGGTTTGTGATTTTCTGAGCTTTACGTCTTGATCTCCCTTGTGGTACAAATAAATCATCCATGTTAGGAACGTCAATATCATTGTTGCCACAAAATATTGATACTTGGCCAAGCAAATCATCAAAGTCATCATCCCTCATGGATTGTAGCTTTTGCTTACACCTTTGGACCAACGTCATCGCATTCACAATATCTTGATCTTTCTTTTGTAATGCCTTTGACAAATCATTTGTGATTCCCAATATAAATCTCATCAAATATAGGTGAAACACAAAGTCAAAAGTTTGTATTTCTTTTAACAACCTATTTGCTTCACCTAAATTATCTTGGTTGACATCATCAACAATCCATTCAAGCACCTTTACCACGGGATGAAACATAGTATTAATACTAAGTAAAGTATCATAATGTGAGTTCCAACGTGTATCACAAGGACGTTTGAGAGTAGTCTCTTGATTTAACCCTTGCCCCGTTTCAAGATCATCAATTTCAAGAGCTTTCATAATATCTTTTTGTTGTTGCTCTCTAAGTGCATCACGACGCTTACACGATGCTCCAATAATATTAACCACACTACTAGCCGTTGTGAAGAAAGTAGCAATGTTTTCATTTCCCTTTGCCACGGCTACAAGAGCTAGTTGTAGTTGATGTGCAAAACAATGGACATAATATGCTTGAGGATATTCTCGCAAAATCTGTGTTTTAAGACCATTGAGCTCACCTCTCATATTACTAGCGCCATCATACCCCTGTCCTCGTAGCCTAGACATGCTCAAATTTGTTGAAGAAATCAACTGCTCAATTGCCTCTTTCAATTTGCTACTAGTCGTATCAGAGACATATTGGACACCCACAAACCTTTCAATTACTTCCCCTTTTTTGTTCACATAACGCAACACCACTGCCATTTGCTCTCTTATTGAAACATCATGTGATTCATCTACCAATATAGAAAAGAATGCATCGTCCATATCACTAATAATTGCATCAATGGTTTCAGCGGCACAAGAATTGACAAGATCTTTTTGAATTTTAGGAGCAATATACTTGAGATTCCCTGGAGCGTTCTCAAACACAACAGCACGAACTTTCTCATCATGATCGGCAAGAAATTGCAAAAGCTCCACATAATTACCCTTATTGCTAGATGTTTCGCTTTCATCATGGCCACGGAAAGGAAGACCTTGTCTCAATAAATATCTAGTGCAATCAAGTGCAGCAGTTAATAGAATGCGATAATTAATACGAGCTTGGTCTGTCTGCTTGATCACAATGGTTTCAACGTGTTGCTTCTGATTCATTAAATCTGTACAATGTTGTGTAGCTTTATTGTGAAGACTTCCAACTTGTCCAACATGGTCCCTAAAATTCTCGGGTCCCTTCCTCCAATTTTTAAACCCTTTCTAAGTGAAGACATCGCTTCCAGCCTTTCCTTGTTTATCAAGGTCGCATTTAAAAAGATAACAATGAAGACAAAATGCAGCATCTTTCTCTTTACTATACTCCAACCAAATAAATGAATCAAACCATTTTACAAGAAAACGTCGATTACAAGGACCCATAAGTGTTTGAGGCATGTCGTTTTGGCTTTTAGGCTGACAAGGACCCCTTTGCAGATAGGCTCTTCGGATTTGTTCTCGAAAATTGGGATTATAATAAGTCATTGGAGGTCTAAGTCCAGGGTCTGCAGGAAGAGTAGCCAATATTTCATCCAACTCAGTTACCTCTGATTGTTTTGGACTACCCGAATTATTCAAGGGAGGATGTGAAGTAGGCGGATTATTTGAAGGAGGATTGGAAGTAGGCGGATTATTTGAAGGAGGATTGGAACTAGCCGGATTATTTGAAGGTTGATTTGAACTAGTCGGATTATTTGAAGGAGGGTTGGAACTAGCCGGATTATTTGAAGGAGGATTTGAACTCTTTCTCTGAAAGTACCGTTCCATAACTGTATAGAGAGAGCTAAATAAGAAAAAAAAATTATTGTGATGCACACACACTTTGATGAAATTGGGTGATGTTAAATTGGTCTTTTATAAAGAGAATTCCCAATTCTACTTAATTAAGGAATTCCCAAAACCCAATTGAATAAAGAGAACCCCAATTAAATCCCATTTAACTAAGGAAATAGAAGCCCATTTGAAAAAACCCACAAAACCCACGCACAGACAGCAATGACAGCATTAGTTTCCGGTTTTTTTATTAAATTTAAAAACCCTGGTCCAAAACGACGTCGTTTTGGCCAGGCTTCGTTATAAAAAAAAAGGAGAGCGCGCAGCGCGCACCAGCAGCTGCGCAGCGCCTATTCTTTTGCGCATTTCATCTAACATCTTCTGTGCGTCGCTGGTCTGCAGCAAAGGTGCAACTCCAGCACCTGTAATGGAGATTTCCGGCGACCGGAGGTGCGGGCGCGCCTCCTTGCGCCTGCACAGGTCCGCCTCAGCCCCTACCCACCAGCCTCACATTCGATGCACCTCATACCCTGCCTGTCTCTGTCTCTCTACGGAAAAATAATAGGAAATGGAATCCAAAACTCAGAAATGGCAATCCCCAAAATGAAGCAAAGAGAGAGAGAAAGATATACAGAATTGTTGTAGTTAGTTCCAAAGAGAGAAACCCAAGCCAACCACGTAGCCAATTCGACTACCCAGTAAAAGCTTCTCCACTTTAAGCCTTTCCAGCGAGTCTCGGCTCATGTTTGGCTCGAGCAACTCAAACTAGCAAAGTCGATTCCCAGTAAAGGGGAGTTTCACCAGCTCAACACCGATATTGTCGTCTTTCAAGCATCGCAACCCAACAAGTATGTTTTCGTCTGTGAGCGAGGTGGATGACCCACCTGGTCCGACGACTCCGTCATCTATTTCACCTTCTGTGAGCTCAACTCAAAATGCCCATCTTAGCTCTCCACCACCCCAGCCTTCCTCTCTCTCTCTGTCTCTCTGTCTCTGTCTCAAACCCAAATTTGGGGATTTTGGATCTGGGTTTAGAATTAAACCCAAATTGGGAATTCACAAGTTTGCTGTGGGTTTAGACAATCTCTTCTTTTGTTAAAGAAACTGATATTTTCAGTGTATTGTCCTTCTTTTGAGCACCTTCGGCTCCAACGTTATGTTCTAATATGATGTTGTATAAATTATAAAGTAACATCTTCATAAATGGTTCAAACTAGCAAAAAGATAAAATTAAGGGACATAGAACTAATGAACAAAAAATACATATATATTCTGACATCAATTTATCATAGTATTCAACAGTACAGTGTAAAGGATATTCCTTGTTGCGTGCTAGTAGAACTATAAATACAATTTTGCTGATAAAAATTAAAGAGAAAATTTTCATACCGTGAAATATGCAGGAATTTCATGAATCACAATCTTGAATTGCTCTAAAGACATACCTATCACATACTTAAAGTAAAAATTGTGTAAAACACATTGTCAAAAGAAATCTTGCCATACAATAAAAGAATCAATCTTGAATTGCTTAAGAGACAAACCATAGAAAAGAATCAATGTTCTTTTTTTCTTTTTTTCCGTGGAAGAATAAATAATAAAGGGCACAACAATGTTATATCTAACTAAGCATTCAAATAAAAAGCATAATTTGACAAGTAAATGTATTCCAGCAATAAAAGTTCCCAAAACAGTGACTGCATTTTGAAAATTCTAGAATGAACATCTTCTTTTTTTTAACACTGGAATGACCAACTTTTAAGCCCAACTAAAAAAATCTCAAACCATAAGTGTAATTTCATTCGTAGACAAGAACTTACCTTTTCCTTTTGATGGCTACCAATTAGAAAAAGATTACCATTGATTTTTATGCTTGAAAGAGAGAGAGGAGCACTGATGCTGCCACAGCTTACATCAAGATGCCATGATATTTAGAGTTGCAGTAACTATTGCATTAAAAAGGAAAATGCTTCTCCTAATGCCTTTGGCTCACAACAATTTTTTGACAAAAGTGATTTTCAACCCTTTTATCAAACGGGCTTGGACTTCAAAAAATTTCGAAAAATCACTCATGGCCCCACATAAGCAATGCCAAACGGGTACTCTACTTGTTACCAAAGATCCTGTGCCCCCCTTGTTTCCCTACTAGTTTCATGACATGTGGCAAGCCACTTAACACCACTTAACTTTGTTAACTCTTTTTGCTTCTTTGTACTGTTTGTTTTTTTGCTTTTCCTCCCTGTTCTGCCCATTTCTCTCTTCTCTGGTTCCCTCTCCCCGCCTCCCCTCCTCTCCTTCCTTCATTGTTCTCTTTTCCAGATCTCCACCTCCACATTTTTTCTTTCTCTCTTTTTTTTTTTTTTTTTTTTACTTTGTTTTTCTTTCTCTCTTCTTTCTCTCTCTCTCTCTCAAAAAAGTGGTGGGGGAAGAGAGGAACTCAAAAAAGAATATAGGGAAAAAGGGTGCGGAAGAGAGAAGAGAAGGTAGGGAAAAGTCTTGATGACATGCTTCCCAAAGACACGTCTACAAGACAAACAAAGTTGATGTGGTAAAATATAAACAAAGAAAGAAAAAAGAAGGAGAGGAGAGAAAAAGAAAAACAAAGCAAAAGAAAAAAAAAAAAAAAAAGAAAGAAAAAACGTGGAGATCTGGAAAAGAGAACAAAAAAGGAAGGAGAGGAGGGGAGATGGAGAGAGGGGGAGAGGGAAACCAAAGAAGAGAGAAAGGGCAGAACAGGGAGAAAAAGCAAAAATACAAACAGAAAAAAGAAGCAAAAAGAGTTAATAGAGTTAAGTGGCTTGCCACATGTCACGAAACTAGTATGGAAACAGGGGCACAGGGACTTTGGTAACAAGTAAACCGGACTCTACTTAGTAATGGCGGTGAAACTAAGGGCCTATTTGGGAGTGTTTCTGGAAGGGCCAAAAGCACTTATGATAACTAAAAGCGCTTGTAACAACGTTTGGCTGAAAAGTTGGTCATAGAAACGCTTCTTGGAGAAGCATTTGCTATATGCTTCTTCAGGAAGCACTCTCAAGTGCTTTTCCATGAATTACTTTAATTTTTTTATGAAAATTCAATATTTTTATAATAAAAGCTCTTTTGTTAGAAGTGCTTATGAGCAGAAGTACTTCCTAGAGAAGTAGTACCAAACGAGCCCTAAATATTGAAATAAATAAAAAAACTAAAAAAAACTAAAATTTGAAATATTTTCTTTTCTTCCCATACAACTTTCCTTTCTTCAAATAAGGGACATAAAATCAAAAAGGAAAAAAAGATCGGAATAGTTTTTGAATTTCCCCATAAAATCAAAATCAAAACCCAAACTTTTTTCAAATCCATGTAGAAGTTACTCCCTTTCCCACCTTTCCTTGCGTTCCATGGACACCCCTTCTTCTTCTCCACCTTCTCTACAACTCCTCGCCTCCAAATCTTGCGTTCTCAGCGATCAAGCCGACACTGTAGACCATGAAAACGCCGCCACCGCCACCACCACCGTCGATGCCAACCCCAACCCTTCAAATCCAACAGTCCGAAACCTCTCGCCGTGTGATGAAAGCCCAACAAAACCCATCTGCAGGAACACAAAGAAGACGAAGAGAAAGGTATTAAAAGATGCAGCTGCAGCGCCATCTTCGTCTTGTGGTTCAACTTCTTCGGGTTCGTCATTCAGGGGAACACGCGTGGCGGGCAAGCGCCGAAGCCCTAAGATGGTTTTCACTGCGCCTCGAAGAAACCCTAATGCCGATGAGATCGCGTTCCGGTTGGGAATGTCAATTGCAGCTTTTGTTGACCAGGTTCATATTTTTTCTATTTTTGGTTCTTAACTGGTTTTGTTCTGTGTTTGATTTGCGAGATTGCGGGTTTCAATAATTGGTCGTTGTGCGTGTAGAAAGTTTATATCTTGGAGTTGAATTTTGGTATTTGTTTGTGGTGTGTGTGGAAAAGTTATGATTTTTAAGCGTTAGTTGTTTGTAAATCTGGTTCTTATACCCTTTTGAAGTTTGTTTCTCGGATTGGACTTCTGAAATTCTCAACCCGGTTCTTTGCTTTTGTCGTTTTGAACTTGCAGAGTTGTATTTGAGGTTTGTCTAGCTAGAAAAATGTGAGATGGGTTGTGCCTTGATACAAAGAATTCTGTCTGTAGTTTTTGACCAAGCAACTAGAAGTATATTCTCATTATTATAATAATATGTATTTACATTTGTACATGGGGTTGGACCCAAATATGAGGGTAAGAAGGGAGGAGCCCATGACTAAATATCAAGCCCAGCCTCGAATCCCTCCCTAAGTGGAGAGTGGTATCTATACTTTTGTAGGATTTAGTGGTCGCTATACATTTGTAGTTCACATTGTTGTATTGATAAAGTTTGTGTCTTTTTATACAAAGTTAGTGAGCTTGTTTACAAGGATTAATGGGCAATGAATTAATAGGCATTAAGGGATGGGAATGAAATATGTGCAGAATATCGTAATTATCACTCTCAAAGGAAATATGTGACTTATTTGGAATGGTTTGTGGCTGTGGCTTGTTGCTGTGTCCCTATCAACCAATTCTTTTATGACTTAAGCTTGATTTTGTCTTCGGGATCTGTAGATTGTGAATATGATATCTTTTTGTTCTATTCATTCAGTAATATGATTCTGCCTATTAATGTAGATTGTTGTTGGCCTTATACAAATTTAGCAAAATGGATATTGTGGCTTCCTTAGGTGTCCTTAATCTGTATATAGTAGGATGGCACAGTATATGCATTTCTTTTTATCCCTCTCTAATGTTGGATTGGATAACCTCTTAGTTCCTGTAGTTAACGATGTTGAATGTTTTGAGCTCTGAAATCTGAAGAGAGAGAAAGTGGCTTGTAGTGACTAGCTACCTAATATTTAAATATACATAACAATCACTTCTTTTTTCTTTTCTTTTTGGAATTTGTGGGCAGAAATTAATGACTACTAAACATAGTGAGCATGGTTGGAGTAGGAATGTCGAAAGTGGCTAAGCCCCCTTTGGAGATGCTTAAACAACTACATTATTTAAATATTGACCGACAAATTCTCTAAAACATGTTTTGGATTTTGATTTTAATAACTAAGCCTTTTCTTTTTTGTTTCTTCAAATGATTTTAATATGAAAATTTCTTTTTCGCCTTATAGAAATTGATTACATTTTCTAGGCAGCTGGATTTGTTACACATGGAATTCATATGAAACATAGAAAACCTCATGTCAAGTTCAAGGTGCTTGGCGTTTGTTTTACGTGGTCTATTTTTCATTATTATATGAAGGAAACGGTATGTTATTCATGTGGTGTTATTTTATTTTACTCATGTTGTTGAGCCTTCATTTCATCTTTCATCTCTACTTCTTTTCTTGATTCTTTCCTTATGGGTTTTTATGGTGTTAGTTTCATGTGTTCAGTCTTCTCTGGCTATTACCTGTGCATGGTGCTTCTTCCTTGACTGATTGTGACTCTTGAAGAGATAACATTCCCTGCTTCTGTTTCACTTTTTGTAATTCTCAGTAAGTGTACTCATTGATAATTTGGGTGTCATGATATTTTAATATAGATTCTGGAAAGAAATGGCGAGGTAGGTGGAGGGATGTCTTCTGATCATCTTGCTAAGGTATTCTTCTTTTCATGCTACACTACCTACATCAACAATAAGCTTCACCTTACACCATCAGTTCTCTGCATGTACTTTCTTTTGTCAAAATGCACTAATTAGTTTATTGGACATGTAATTGACTCACGTTTATTACTTATGACAACTCAAATTCATATGACCAAAGTCGCCCTTCCAGTAACCTGTCAGCTTGTGATATCAGGCTGTTTCGTACTTGGTTTGATGAAATAGTTGTCACAGTAAAAATGAAGCCTGCCTGCAATGGTGGGGTTGAACAATTCTATACTTTCTCCTCACTTGCTTCATAATATTATTTTCTTCATATTCGGATAATAGGGCATCAACTAATTATACATCTATTTACTGGAGTGCAGATATGTGCTTCAGCTGTCAGTGAATCTTTAGCCAATGTAAGTCAGACTTAACTGCTGACTCATCCATTGAAAGTGGTTTGAAGTTCCTTCTTGTTGTTCATATCAACACTCCAGAAGTCCTAGATGCTAAAGTCGTATTTATCTGTCTTGACTGCGTATTTGGCTACAGGTTTTCGGGAACACATTTGATTGTTTTATCCGGAACTTTGAAAAATCATTTGGGAGTACCTTGAGGACTCTAAAATCGATCAAGGAATCATCTACAAATAACAGGGGATGTCTCTTGAGCCACCAAAACATGGAAGGGTCTTCTTTACATGTGACTCATGATGAACAAGATGGTGCAAGCAGCTCTGATATAGAAGATTGTCACTCAAAAGCAATGTCCAACACTGATGCAACCCAGGGTAAATTAAATTATAGAGATGAATTAAATCGGAGTATGTTAACAAGTTCTATTAATCTGGAGCTTGCCCTGCATGGGCAAACAAACCAGTTGACTTGTATTCCTCCAAGAACATCTGAATCTGGAGCCAACCAGTCCATGCTTAGAACTATTGGGAAGTCTGTCATAGAGCAAGCCCGTGCTAATGACCTCAAAACATTGGAGCTTAATCTTACAATGCAGAGACTAAAGTTGAAAGAGACACAGCTAGCTCTCAACTATGATTCAAATCAACTGCAGAGGTCAAAATTTTCGATGGACGTATCAAAAGCATCCTTCAAAGCTGAAAAGTTTAAGAGTCAATTAGAAGATACAAGACATGCTGAGCTGCTTAAAAAGTGCATTGACTGTCTAGTTGCTGGTTTGCTTGTCATGATCGCATCCCTGATATATGGTGCTTATGTGTATTCGTACAAAAGACTTACTGAAGCTACTGCATCCTGCGCACCTTCAACAAAGGTAATTCCTTTCTTCTTTTCTGGCTTCATGTGATTTAGTTTAAGCTTCACTTAGTTGTTAGTGCTGTTATTATTTGGCTTTCCTATATGACTATTTATGTGATCCATAACTCCAGGTAACAAGATGTTGCTAGTTGTTTAGAACATGAGAAAATACCGAGACATGATATGTGGATAAAATAAGTAACTCATACCAAGCTGTATGTATGAAAATCAGCAATAGCCTCTTTCTTGACTACTTTCCAATAAAAATCTTTCTCCAAGAAACAGCTAGAACTATCTATTGGCTGCAGCTTTTTGGATTGTTCCTATGCCTGAGTTACATCTATAATTGATTACATGTAAGAAAATCTCAAAGGGCAATTTTTAGGATTTGATTTTTATTATAGAGGGAATCCACTGACCAGTCCAAAAGGAAATTAGGTTCACTTGATTTGGTTCTATTCTATTGAAGCTATAATTCAAGATTTAGTTATTTAGCTTGTTAAATCTTTACAAAATAAGAATTTGGTTAGTCAGGTTTAATTGTTATTGCATTCTGTTGTTCAGGTTTTAAGTATTTTGGGATTGCGTATAAATGGGCCTTTTTGTAATGAACACTTGGACAGCACTGTAAACAATATATGCATGATATATGATATTTCTCTCGTACATACCGTAACATTGGTTTTTGTTTTCTGGTAAATTTTAACTAATTCTTTTTCTATCGCAGGAGTCAAAGTCTTGGGTGAGCTGGAAAGCCTGGGATCCAATGACATCTTTCAATTCAGGGTTTCATGTTTTTAGGTGCAAGGTTGAAGTTGTGAGCCGAATGCTATTTGGTGTCTTTGTGATTCTTGCAATTGCTTTTTTGCTTCTCCAGCGCTCTGCAACTGCAAAACAGATAATGCCAGTAACTTTCATAATCTTGCTACTGGGAATTGTGTGTGGTTTTTTTGGCAAGCTTTGTGTAGACACATTGGGAGGGAGTGGGTATCATTGGCTTATATATTGGGAGACTCTTTGCATGTTGCATTTCTTCTGTAATGTATGCACATCTGCTTTGTTCTTTATCCTCCATGGACCGATCGACGTGTCTCAAGGAACAAAAGGAAAAACAATATTTCCATACTGGATTCGGCGGGTGATGTTTTATGGTACTTCATTTCTGTTTCTGCCACTCTTTTGTGGCCTCACGCCTTTCGCAAGCGTTGGTGAATGGAAACATCATTTCCTGCTGCTGGTCACTGATCCTGGTTACTGGTGACGAAAGCTGGTTTCTAGAGTACTGAGAGGAGCTGCTTCCTTTTTTCTCAACAAGGTAGCTTTTGCCTTTCAGCATAACTTAGTCTGTACATGATGTCAAGCCGTTGTATCTGGCCCAAACAACTCAGCTGACATTGTAATAGTATCTGATGTATGTGTAATTCAAAGGAAAGGGCCATTTTGTGCTATTATCGTTTCTGGTCTAGTGAAATTAAGGGAGTGCAGGCCGGGAAGTATGAGTGCTTGATGTGTATTATCATATGATTTGCTGCTTGCTCATGTTTTATGGGGTCATATATTACATGGATGAATGTTTTGGGCACAATTCTGATATAGAGCCTCTAAATTCCATTTGCCTTGGACAAGTTTCAAGTATGCTTTGTGAATAGGTATGACCAAATCTATCATTCAATTGTTGTGTATAGTTTGTCATAATGTTGGTTTCTAAAGCCTTATGCTTTCACTAGTTCTGTAAACAGATTATTTAGGAGTCATTTTCATGCAGACTGTCAAATGTAGATGATAATTTGTGTATGACTCAATAATTGATTACAGGTTCTACTCATTATTTTCGGAAAGAGGGCCACAAGTAGAACCTGTTGAGTTTTAAGTATTACCATTTTTATTGTAGCCGAACTTGGGACATCTTCAAACCTTGTTAGTGAAGGTTTTTATGTTTGGTTTGTTATGCCACGTCACCATGATGACATAATACAACTGTTCTACCTAAAACGATAATTAAAAAATAATTATAAAAACAATACTATAATAAATAAAATAAAATAAAAGGCAACTGCTTTATTCACAAAAAGGAAAGGACACATTCAGAACTGTGTTGTCATTCAACTTGCTCCTACAACATCCCAATTGTGGTAATACAAAGCGAATGTCAATTCGAAAAAGAACATTACTCAGAGAAATGAAGACATTCTAAGCCACTGGAAAATTCCAGCTTCACAGCTCCACTAGTACAAAATTCAAAAGCCTCAATGTATCTTACAAATTCCTCCTGTGGTAACAAGTGCACCTCATCTTCTTTTATCTAAAAATTCTGAAGCTACAAGTCTACATCTGTCTGGGAGACACCTAGGCTGTATTCAAGCAATTCTATATCGGGGCACCAGGGGATTGCCTCCCATACTTTTTCAGAGTACCAAGTCTTTATCACAGAGTATTTAACAGCACGACCAGACAAGGCTCGAGACATTTCAAATCTGCCATCTTGACCCTAGAGGAAAGAATCACAATACCTCATGAGCTTTGCCATAATACCTGTTGATGAATGGAGCCTGCGAGGCAAGAGCACCCGGAAAACATTATTATTGAAGCATATCATGGTCCACTTCTATATGAAAAGTGCAGGGTAATGAACCCTGGCATGTTCAGAAAAGCTCTCTTCATTGTATTTCTTTTTCTTTAAGAACCAAAAACCTTTATTAAAAACGGAAAGAAGGGCTTAAACACCTTTCTTTAGTTATATGGAAAGCATGCTAAACAGAAATGGAGAAATAAACACACACAAAATAGAGCCTAAAGAGAGGATGCATAGACAATCATACCAACCCATCACATATCTACTCTTACATTTTACTAATAGTTAATGTCATTAAAAGAGATAAAAACCACACTTAAGGTTTTGCTACACCAACTTCCTATCAGGATATGCAGAAGTCTAAAGTTGATATGGTTTCTTTGTGCATGTCATGAGAAGTTAATTGTGTGACTTTGAGAAGATATCCGCTAATATTCATCAAGTTGACATTGAGCAAGCGCAACTTTCTTATGTTCTCAGGATGTGGATCTCTCTGGAACTGTTCATCACACCTAAATTTTGAATCCTTACCGTTCAAGTCAGATCGCAAGATCACAATTATGCTCACAAGTAGGTGTTTAATCTCTCCGCAAACCACAAAAAACAAAGTACCTATACAACCTTTCCTCTCCTTTGCTTTTTTACTTGGCACTGTTTTAATCCAAAACCCAGAACAATTTTTTTGTGCTTTTCGGGGAAGCACAAAACCCTTGTTTAAGGATTCATATTTTTCAAATATTAAATTTCCCTTCGTTTTGTCTATCTATGAGCGATTTGATGTTGTGTTTCATCAATGATCTTCCTTTTCCACGTTCGACAAAAACAGCCACCCAACAGAAAACATCATGTAGACCACCTCTGTTTAAGCTTTAGATCCACTACTCAATCAAGTACCAAAATTTCAGTCAAACCCACCTCATCCACCATACCAAAAACTAACTAACTAAATAGTTAGCAACACCCAAAATCATGCCAGTTTGGCGCTGTAGTTATGCATTGCAGAGATCTCAGATCTGGAAAGTGGGAGGCCAGGAGGTAACAGACAAAAAGTTAAAAGAAGAAAACGCAAGGCATGGGCTGCAGAGGTTTTGACCCCGGAAATAGGGAGAGGCAGAGGTGAAGGGAGGAAATGAGAAAATGGAAGGAAAAAATATAACAAAAAGAAGAAGACTTTTTATTCTTTCTAAGAAGACAAGCAAAACCAATCTTTTATATCAACTTTGGAATTAATAGCTGAGGTATGATCCAGAGAGGATGCACATCCATTTACTCAACCAACAATCAATACTAAAAATGCCTACAAGTTGCAAGACCTAACTTCTAAGAAATGAAGAGAAACAAAAAGCTGTAAGCTTAAGCCAAGGCATGTAACTACATTAAGCATCAAATACTACATAAACTTAAAAACATACTAATTATTGGTTGGCCCTCATTGATTAGAAGAGACTCACAGTTTGAGGAGACATATTTAATGAATTAGACAATAAACATTTTTTTATATAAAAGAAACGATTTGTATTAACAGAGAAACAAAAGATGTACAAAAAGCAGAAAAAAATAACCACTAAGACCTATGAAGTTACAGACCCCAGCATAAAACAAAACTATGAAGCTATAACACCCGACCAAAATGAGACTTAAATATAAATATAAAGATAAAATTAGACAATAAACATGAACAAGACTAATTCAAAAGAGGAATGGCATAGGTGGAAAACAAAAGCCAGCAAGAACAAACATCTAAGTGAGCTGGACGAGGGGAGACTGACAATAGAGTATTTGGCAGGTATTTCCTAAAGTGTACATACCAGTGACAAATACAAAGAATGAATCGCTTCTAGGAGAAGAGACAATAAGGTCGTCATACTGAACATTAAAAAGGACTTAAGCATCAATAAAGCCCAAGGACTATCCTCCTCTTCTTTCTTTTTGCAATTATTTATATATTTTGAAAATGAGAACAAAAGAGGCAGTGGCTATTCTAAAATGTTCCCAGAAAAACTGGGCAACAAGCAACAACGAGGTCTCTTTTCTTTAGCAAAATGTATTGAAATTTTTAATATGTTATTCTTCTGCAAGAACTCACGGAATTACAGGTCAAATCCTAGACAGAACCTTGGAAGTTCGAACAAACTCATGATTATACAACAATAGATCAATTGAATTACCAAACACCAGACTTTTTCTAAGCTGAATCCACTAAGTCAAACAGCAAACATCTGGCATTTATGACACAAATCCAATCCCATATAACCACACAGAAACTTTATCCTAGGGACTAACAGTGGTATGACCAAGACATTTGGAAAACCAGATGGGTCTGCTAAGTAAAGCAACATGACCACCTGATTCAACCAAATTTTCCAATGAACAAAAATAAAAAAGCAAAGGCATTCAAGATGGTAGACCAGCATAGTCTATTACATATTTTGAACACCCAGTTTAAATATGACAACTATCCGCAACCCTTGACCTTGTAAGTTGCAACAAAGCTGCTTTCATATATGCCAATACAAATCCAAAATATCAGTGTTTAGAACATTACCTTAACATTTGATACGTCAGGAGTATCTGGTGTCTGTACAGGGTAGAACTTGTAAAACCTCATATTTTCAAAAGCTGCTTTAGCTTCCTCACTCATTTCTTCAATGGCTTTTCTCCGGGCTTCCCTTGCCTATAAAAGAGAGAAATAGAAGAAAAATTATACTTCTCAACAAATTTTATACTTCTAGATAAATATTGTTCAATCACCCAAATATAGCCAATTATATCTTGGTAAAAATATTAAAGGAAAAAAGAGTACCTCCCGGTTATTTTTCTTTTGTTCACGTACTTTCTCCTTGACAAACTCCTGAGAAAGCATTAAAGAAGGAAATTCAGAAACAACTAGTGCAAGGATAAGGGAAGGAGGCAGAGAGAAGTAGAAGGTTATGAGTCACTTCCATCTTTTTCACAATTTACCTTGAATGCATCCTTCTGGTCTGCAGATAATTCCTCCTCTTCTATCAATTTATCAGTGAACTCCTACAGGTTTAGAGACAATTTAGTGCAACACGCTTCATTGATGTTTTTATATCGTCTCTTTGTACTTAACAAAGGGGGATCAGCAACGAAACAAATTTAACAAAACTGGGCAAAAGATGGGGGAATTCAATAATAAAAAAGATGCAAAAGCATGTTACCAGGACTTGCTGTTAAACATCATTAAATAACCAAAAGAAGCTCACTCATCAAATGTTTGTAACTAGGAAAAATGATTACAATATAAATATGCACGTTGAAACATATTAGTCATTGAAATCAGAATACAATACCAAGGGAATAAATCATTAGATAAACATTAGCCTTTCTATACTTCAGCTTCCAGTTCTAGTCCTGAATTAAAGAAGAAATTGCCATATTCTAACTCAAGATGATTCTCGTAAATGGCAGAGAAATATTCAATAGTATTGTCAATGTATCTGAATAAAAAAGAAAACAATTACAAATACATTAAAGAAGCATCACTATATAATTGGAAGTGCCACTCTCTAAGATATATATGGATTCCTTATAAAAGAATATGCTACAAAGGTCAAAATAATTTACAAACTTGAATAGTGAACTTATATAAAAAATAATCCTAGCCAATTAAAATAACCATGTCTGTATCAATGACAAGCAACCAGATGCAAAAGATAAAGTTGATAAGAAGCATCATAAGCGACACAATTTCAGAACTGAATCAATCCAAAACATACACAACATAAAAAGTTTGATTTTGTACCTCCAATTCATCCAACTCCCAATCAAATTCACAGTAAACCTGCAAAGGGCAAAAAAGAAAGTCACTTCACCAAAGATCTGGAAGTGTACATACTGTAGTCATTCCATTTCAAATGAGCACCTAGTAACTTGTTTGTGTAATGAAAAGATTGATCTTTTACTTCATTTGTCCAATTTCCAGAAACTTATGGCCACCAGTATAAGCCTTGCATAGGATTAAAATGGGTTGGACAAAGAGATCTAAGAGATATATAATCTCAGTAAAATGATGTCGAGAAGGAAGGAGGACATAGAAGGATGTAGGACAAGAATAAATAAAAAATTCATCGCTTCATGACCGCATGCCAGCCTAGTACAGTTTTTCCTGTTCACTTTTTTTTATTATTATTATTTAATTTAGGAACTATTATTGTATATTAGGTTCTACCCCTTCTGCACTCTAGCTTATCAAATAAAGGCAATCCGTAAACCCAGTCATATATTCCATATATCCAAACAATTTGTTGTCCATTAGTTTGTTTCATAAATAACTATAACCCTTACCGGCTTTGGCTCTCCTGGAAACATTATTGGGACCTCAGTGCTTTGCTCAAGCTCATCTTCCTTAAAAGGCTGATAGAAATCTGTCAAAGATGACAGCATGTCAAAACCAGTAGAGTTCAACATGCACTACAGACAATGATGATTGATCACCAACAAACATGAGTTGAACCATCCTATGTCAATAACCAAGCCAAAGTAGCCATCATCAAGCCCCAAATTTATCCATAAATTTCAGAACATTAAGGATGGTATTTTCCTTTTCACTTCCTAACACAATAATTTTGAACAACCGTGTTCTTCATTCTAGAAAAACATTTTTGAAGATCTGCAGAGAGAGAGAGAGAGAGAGAGAGAGAGAGAGAGAATCTCATATCCTTCAGATAATCAAAACGTCTATAAGTCAATGTGAAATTAAACAACTATAACAACAAAAGATAGTTTGGAAACCTACAAGGCAAACAGTACTCAAATTTCTTGAGACGATCTATCTTCATGTGTTTCAAAGCAGCCCTGCAATAACATTTGTATAAATAACCAAAAAATAGTTCAATCCTCAAACAATGTGACAATAATAAAAGTTGGGCTAAAATAAACAGTGTAAGACAAAACTCAACAGCAAAACTTGAACAAAAGTGGAAAACTACTTTTAAAACAGAGGTCTGAAAATCAAAATAGCAATGATAAAGGCTTACAATCACCCACTTTATCTAGGGAAAATATATAAACTACAAGCCTGCCTAGGCTACTTTATAATTTATATATAGCGTGCATTTCAATGTATGACATATGGCCTCATGTAAAAGCACAGGGTTTTAGTTCAGACAAGAAACAGCTAAGGAGGTGTCATTAGTCAGCCTCAACCAAGGGTTCAAAGCCAGCCAATGGGAATACATCAGCCACTCAGGTACAAATGAACATTATGGTACACATTCAATGCAAAACATTCTCATGGACAGCTATGCTGAACAGTGAATCATTCAGTGGCAGATCAACATGATGTAACTAATGTCTATGAATAACCTATGATGAAAAGTAGCAAATCCAAAGCAAAATACAAATAGACTACAGAAACAACCAAGATTTACTCCTTTTAAACAGCCAAGCAGGAATATAACGTGGGATTGTTAAGAATATTTTACTTAATTGTCCAAAAAACCAAAAACAAAAATATAAAAAATTAGTTCAATTCGGTTATAAGGAAGTTAAATACATAATCATGGCTTTGACTGAGTTAAACCAAACCAACTAAAATAATACAGTAATTTTAATAATTCCAATAGTATATATCCAAGCTCACTATACAGCAGTTCTGTAACACTGACTACAAATCCTAAAAACATATATGAATACAAGAAATAAATGGAAAAAGAGGAAAGGGGAATGAGAATGAGTGTTATTCAACCTTCTTTGAGTGCAGCCCAAAATGAATATTTGAGATTTAAGTCTATCAACTTGGCTGTCTCTGTAGAAAGTTGAAAAGTGCACAATGACATCAAGAAATTGACAAAGAACTTTACAACTTCCAGACAGAAGTGTTTCTTGAAATGAGTTCAAAACCACCAACACCAAATAGTACCTATTCTCCAGAGGAATATACGGAATCCAGTCCATTTTCATTTGTTTCATGGGAATTATTTCTTCAGCTTCTCTCTGAACTGAATTAATCCCAATCTTATCCGAAGGGGGGAATGGTGATACAACCTATAAAAGCAAAAGAAGCTTAGCAAGACAAGAGATGAATTATATGCATAGTAATGTGCAGTCAGGTTTGCAATTACCAAAACATAAATCATTTACTAAAAACATACAAAAAACATGTTACAAAGGAAAAAAGAAAAATGCAGGATGCAAACTCAGTCTAAGAAATAAAAATTACAAGACGGTTGCAGATGAATTATTGTTTCCATTACCAAATAAACTCATTTGCTACGAACACGGGAAGTAGAACTATAAGAAACAACAATGTAAAACAAAGAAAGACATACACCCAAATGAGCAAACATTGCATTCTAAGAAGTTCAATTCAATATATGTTTGAAGAATTAGTAAACCAATTTCATTACAGTTGAAGTAGTATGAAGTAAAACTTTCACATAAATAAGTTTTTTTATTTTATTTTGTAAACAGTAAAGTAAAAAGCTAACTAATTTGAGTGAAGAAAATTGGGCATCTAAAGCAGAAAACAGAGATGAGTTGTTGAACTTACAGCGACCACAACAGGAATGCAAACAACTTTGTTTTCACCATTCACAGACACCAATTGAGCTGCAAAAAGAGAACGTAATTGGAGAAATTAAACACATTGAAATGAAGGAAACAAAACAAAAATGCAAACAGAAGCTGGTAGCAGGTAGCTTACGCTCAGTACAACCGAAGAGATAGACTTTGTTCTTGCCAAGGTCATAGAGCTTCCCCCCTTCTTCAAAAGCTTGCTCGAGATTGGAGAAATCCCACTTGAATTGGTAAACGGAGTCCAATTGATCCCATTCAGTCCCAACAGGAAATGCAGCCTTCCATAGATCTTCGAGGTTCCGAGGGTCCTCCAAGTATTGGGGCTCCGATTGGGGCTCGGACGCCTTAACCCTCTTCGTCGTCCGAGTCCTTGTGGCTTTACTGCTGTTGGCAGCTTTGCTCGATTCTTTGTGGTTCTCTGCCTCCTTCTGGCTCGCCTTCCTCTTAGCTCCCCTCCTCATTTTCGTGCTTCTTATATGTATTCTCGTGTGCTTCTTGTATTTGCAGCAGCTTAGTCTCAGGCTCAGCTCGCCAGAACCAGAGGAAAGAGAGATACAGAGAGAGAGATAGAAAAATAGGGTTTGGCGGTGGATGCGGATTCGAATTTTGGGAGGAGAGAGAGAGAGAGAGGCTTTGTGTGTGTTTTTTTGGTTGTTTAATTTGGATTTAGATGGATGGGAAATTAATTAGGAGGGGTCAAAAGACTCAGGTGGCTTTCTTTTTCCGAGGTTAGATATCTTAGAACGGGATCCAAACTTCAAATATCATTCTTTTTCGGGTAATGATATATTAACTAACTATCATATTTGTCTTTTCATCAAAAGTGAGATGTTTTTTTTATGAAGGATTTTCAGTCGTTTTGACTCCTTAAATTTAGCTTTCTGAATTATTTTGTTGGCCAATTTAGTCCTCAAACTCATAATAAATATCCAATTTCACATTTACCGTAAAGTTTTTTAAATTTCATATACTTGTCTGTCAATAATAAGGACAAATTCGTAATTTTAAAGCAAAATAAAAAGTAAACCCCTTTAAAATATGAAGTATATTTTTGAAAATTAAAAAAAAAATCAACAAAATGGAAAGAAAAAAAACCCCCAGCCTTCGCAAGATCTGTTCCCCTCCCTCCCTCAAATGGCTTCTAACCTGTAATGAAGAAGAAAGATCTAATGTGCTCTCAAGGCCTTTCGAAAGAAGCATGCAATGAAGAAGAAGCATCGTGACTGGAAGGTTCATGTCATTAAAAACTAAAGAATTAGAAAATAAAAAAAGAAATCTCAACCCAACCTATATAGCTGATTCTCTCTTCTGACCCCACCCCCACACTCCTATATTCAAATCTCATGGTGTGTTTACTAATTAGGAATTGAATTTCACCTATGGAGGATTCCTGCATTTACTTCATATCAAGGAATTGAAAAGTAAGAAGGGCCCCCACACAAAATTAGGAATTCAATTTTAGGGTGTGAGGTGGTATTCCATTAGGAATTCATCTTTTCTACCATTATACCCTCAAACAATTTTCAAAATTCCAAATATGCCATCTAATTTAACCCAACAACAAGGACATTTTAATAATTAGAACCACTCCTATCCCAATTTCATATGGTTTAGTAAACAACATCAATAGGAATTCGGAAATCTAACTCTCCTCAATCCATATGGTTTAGTAAACAACTTCATTAGGAATCCGGAATCTAATTCTCCTCAATTCAATTCCTCCTAATTCAATTACGGATTAGTAAACATGCCATCAGTTTAAAACAATGGGTCTCAGTTTAAATAATCCCAACCTAGTCCTGGGCTCAAGATCTTCCCAGCATTGAGGACCCTGAAGTTGGATTCAGGCGCAAGGGGTCCGATCCTTGGGGCTGCAGAAGTGACAACACCCACCATTTTGGAGGAGGCTGAAGAGGATTGGGTAGAAAGGACCAGATTGCCCTTAAAATTAAATGAAACATGTATCTAATGCTTAGGGAATGAACTTTAGCCACAACCTATACAACAAAAACATTCTAAATGGCGGATTCATTTTGTTTATACTAGTTGAGCTAAACCTTTTTCATTTTAAACCAAGTATCTTACCCTAGTTTCTTTGAACACAAATAGAAAAAGGAAAAAGGGAATAGATATTTTACCCTTAATGATCTTTTCTTGATTTCTCAAGAATGAACACCCTTGCTGGAAAGGCCTTTTGTTTCTCTTGACTTTGACTCCTTCACCTTAAGGCTCCAAGATTGGAGTCATCTACCTCACCACACCAAATGCTCCTAAAGATGAAGAGAAGGCAATCAAGAAGTATGGATGCTAGTCTACTTCTTGATTGAACCAATGTTTGGTTTATGGAAGATGAGATACAAAAATGATCACTCATCAACTAAAGTAGGAAACCAAAAACCCTAACTAGGTTTTCTCCAACACTTAGCTTAGAGCATCCACAGTGGGAGGGTGTATTTTCAGGGGTTTAAAGTCACTTTTACATCCCCTTTACACCTTCGGGGGTTGTAAATGTGATTTTTGCTCCAGTGGGGAAGATGTAAATCTAAAGATGTATAATTGATTTCTTTCACATTTTCTGCTGTATGTCCCACCTGTAAGAGATGTAAAAAAAGATGTATATGTGCATATAAATTTGCATCTCATGGTGGTGATGCAAATTTACACTCGTTTACACCTCTCCATTGCGGGTGATTCCGATAACAAATGGTGTATATTTAACATACACCTTATTATACACCCTTCCACTGGGAATGCTCTTATATAGGACAACACAAAAGGCAATTGGGTGGTATTTGGGGCTTCATTTAGGCCATGGGTCATGTCATCTTATGCCACTTATCCCTTGGGCCCAATAGCCTTTTGGGCTACTCTGTCTCTTTCCTTTCAAATCATATTTAAAAGCCCAATCCAATATTTCTATATGTCAATATTAATTTCATAATTAATCTTTTAATTATAATTTAACTATTAAATTATAATTATAGTCTTACTTAATTGACACGGTCGAACTATTCGACTTTGGTCAATTGCTCCGGTCAACATGTTGACTTTTGAACGTTGACTTTGACATTTGATTATCAACTATTGACTTGTGTCTCCTCATTTGTACCTCTAATCACATTCTTTGGGTGTGCAGATCCGTAGGTTCCCTTTAGCAAGGTAGTGGGTTGACTCAACTCCTTAGAGATGATATACGAATTAAATTCCACAATTAAATTTTTCCTATTAATAAAGGCTAATTGAAATCTTTTAGGACATCCACAAACCATGGTTGTCACCTAGCAGCAAGTCACAGTTATCCGAGCTAAATGAAACGTTGTGAAATAACTTATTCAAATTGGAATGACCGTGCAATTGAATCTTTCTCTTATGTCAATACTCCTTATTCATATTATTAGATCATGGAATTCGATTGTCAATATCCTAATGTGAATCATTTCTTTTTTATGATTATCCTAGTAAGATTTGAAGACTTCTTCTTTCAAGTCTGCGCAGAGATTTGACCAATCATATCTTGGAGTATTCTCTCTCCTTTACTGAGAGTAAAGATTCTTTATTGTTCATTTGCCTCCATGACTCTATTGAGAATTCTAATGAGCACCTTTAAGTTAAGCCTAATTCAGCATGACCGTATAGTGCCCTCAAAGATCAACAACATAGCCACAAAATATCTATGATGCCTCAGGTTTAAGGATTAGTTTGCACCATTGCAATTTATGAGTTTCAGCTTGACATGTGAGTAAAGACTTCCATGCTGTAACTCATGTGTTGGATCGCGTTCAGTGTACTTGTTCTTCTACAAACACCTACACATATATCGATGTGTTTTCACACTTAATGACTTGAAGTTGAGACTATATTAGGCACACATATCCCAAATAATATAATACTATATGAAATATCGACATTTCCTATATATTTAATCTCAGAAGAGATACAGTCTTATAAGAAGACATAAGTCCATAAGAAAATAATGAAAGCCTGTTTGGGCCTAAATTTGGTGCGCCCAGTCCAGAGATAAAAACCAACATTGTTTTTAGGCCACCTGTTTGGACCTAAAATTGACGCCCCCAGTCCATCGACGCGCCCAGCCCGTTAACAAATAAACAGGCCGAAGCAATACACTTGGCCCAAACATTGAGGCTGGAAAGCAATCAAAACCGAAAAGAGACTTGGGCCTCGAAGGAAGCCAAATTGGGCTTGAACCAAAAATGGGCTTGGCAGCTTTTAAATAAAAGGGAAGAAAAGAAGAGAAGCCCACAAGAGAAACATACCCACGTGACTCCTGACTGGGAAAAAGTCAGCAATTTTGGCTGGAAATAATAGAAGGCTAGCAGTAGTTTTAGAAGAAGAATATCCCTGGAAAAAGCTCTGTCATCAACATCACAATATATATATATATATATATATATATATATATATTCAGAGATATTTTCTTTAAAATAGAGAAGGCACCATTTCCAAGAGATAAGCAGGCTATGCCTTCTGAGAAAGATAAGCAGGAAACAGGGAGTTGCTAAAACTGGAAATCAAACTTGCCATCACAGTTTGAAAAAGCAGCTAAACTAAAAAGAGAGAGAAGGCGAGGTTCCCCATTGAAGTGACTGACTATTGAAGGTCTAATTGCCGGAAATGATAAAACCCCATTTCTTTCGCTTTTAAAAATAAAAGATCATTTGAGACTGTTTGCCGTCCATTATTAAAAGATTTAAAAACTCCCACTCCTAAGAACATTTCTTATATATACAAGAGAGGATGAACATAACGAAGGACAATCAATCAACACAACCAAAAAACTCAATCAAAAGACAAACACTCAAAATGTTCACTTGATCTCAGAAAATCTTCAAATAGATCCAAACAGACCCAGAGTCTAAAACATTTCAATTTCAAAAGCTTCACAACAAGCTTGCAGAATCATCCTGTTTTTTCCCAGCAAAGACAGTTAGAACACTGCTTCTGATTCGAATCCCAGTTCACAAGCCAGCAAAACGAGATTTTCTCATTACAAATTTGGTTCAGCAAAGCCAAGGCAAGCAGAGTTTGAGTTTTCACAAATACGAAAACCTCAACAAATTTATGGAGAGCCCTGACCAAGCAGCACAGGTACCACAGTACAGCCTCAGCTCAAGTCCAGCCACTTCTGCCCCTTTCAGACTAGAGAAGTCCCAGTTCTGCCCATTCAAAAGCCTTCCAGGGCTTGAAATAGATTAAAGCTCTGCCAAACTCAAGCTTTGGTATCGATTTGTAGCTGAAGCCCAGTAGTTGAAGTTGTTGAAAGTTCAGTCCAGCATAGGCATATCCAGTCCAGCCCAGAACAGAGGCACCTACCCAGATAGAAATGGAAGCACAACCCTCTTTTTGTCTTTCTATAGTCAGTTTTCCCTTTTTGAGCTTTGTAAAGGGGAGTTCTGCTTGAAATTAGTTCACTCTGTTATCATTTATTCTGGCCAGAACTACCGGTTTTATACTGAGAAAAATTATGAAGTCCTTACCTGTCTAAGGCATAGAAAAGAACTTACTTGGGAGATATTCCTCACCCAAATTCACAATTGTTTGTTCAGAGTCAATAGCTTGGGGCGCAAGTTATTTTTACTCTCAAGTCTGTTAAAATTGAAAAGTTGCTAACGGTGGCACGCTCGACACACAAAGAAAGTTAATTTATTGACCAACCATGGTCTTTGAATTAATGGGGAACTTTACCCTACCATCACAGGAAACAAATCAAAACGGGTGAACAAAGCCCTTGAAGAGGCACGGGTACCCAGTGACTATGAAAATGTCTATATCTTATGCATGCATAGAGAGAAATGTAGATTTATAAATTGATGATTATCAATGATAATATTTATATATAGTACGTACTAAAGTTATAAAGGGCTATGATGATATTGATTGGCGTTTTATTATGATTGTCAACAATGTAAAGAAAGATTGCCAAACTGGAAGAGGCAGTCCAGTAAAATTGAATATTTTTGGAAAACATGGAAGAAATTGACCTAGAGTTCGCACACCAAAAGATATGAAATTGTATAGGTTACAAATTGGTGTTTGTGATGCAGTGAAATAAAATCACCGGATATGACAAAATGTATCCATGTAAAGACATGGAATTTTTATGATATTCTCCTTGTATATTATGTAGATGCATCCATGTTTCTTCTTACGAAGCATGTTCACTGCATATTTATGTAGACTTGCATTTATATGAAAATCTAAAAAGATTATGAAGTTAATCATATCACCATAAGCGATCTTTTGAAGAATACATAGAAATAAATTCGGAGAGATGTAAAATGTCATACATTATATAAATTATTGAAAGAAAATCTCTTTGAAGTTAAGGAGCCTAAAGCTCAATGTCTATGCTCAATTTTCATGAAATGAGAATGATCTAATTGCCTCAAGTGAGTATATTGATTGAGTTATGAATTCGAATTCAAGTTCAATATTGTTGCAACGTATTCAAATTTTTAAAGAAATTATCATAATATTTAGGTCTCTTGAAGAGCCTATGACTTGCTAGCGTAGTACACAAAAATTTATATGAATAGCTTATCACATTATGAAATTTATACTCTTATCCTCGTAACAGTAACGTATGAGTTTGTTTATATTATTATGATGCTATAGAATATGATGTTTTTTTAAGAATTGTTAATGTGAAAGGATTTGTGAAAATAGTCTAGATATTTTTGGTATGAGTACCACAACAGTGATTCAAAGGAATGACATACATACATCCTCCAATGATGATATTGAATAAATTTATGAGTTGTTAATGTCTTCATATCATTGTAAGCCTATAAATAAGAGGTCTTACCAGAATAAGATATACAAGTTGATTGACACAAATTCTATTGTCTTTCTCTACTTTCCAATTCTCTCTATAATGTTCTTTTAGTTATATAACATATTCTACGTTTTACTACCATAACCCATTTTAGAAGGGATTCAAAGTATAACAAACGGGTGAAATTGAGATATAAATGGCAGTATCATTTCTTAAAATTCCTCATAAAAAATAATTTTATTGAAAACAATTGTATTTAAGGTATTGAGTATGAATTATTTTTTAATATATGTAAGTTTATTATTATTTAAATTGTCTTATTTTAGTCGTGTTCTAGCCATGTCCTTGTTCTAATTCTTTAAGATTTTCCTTGTCCCCGTGTCTCATTTTCGTGTCCTCATGTCAGTGTCTGTGTCCATGCAACATATTTTATAACCTACAATTGGAAACAGTGTTACACACGAAACGTACAATTTGTCAAGACGACTAAAGACCAAGACTCAAACAGTAACATGTTGTTTAGGTAATTATTTTATTTATTTAATTTTAATTTATGACAAAATTAGAAGAAGAAAAAAAAACAACTTGTCAAGATGGATTAGAAGACGTAAGAGTTGACCTTATTTGTTTGATTCCCTTTAAAAAAGTTTTGCTTGAACCAATAATCTTGAAACGATTCCTTGAATTTTCAAGTAACTCGATATATTTTTTTTCTTTAATCTTCATAAATTATTCAAAAGATATTTAGTTATATACCCGTTCTTAGCACTAGTAATATAGATAAATCTTATACCATTTAATTTCTATAAATAAACCCAAAACAAACCCAAAAAATGACAGCTAGTAAAATTAAATTATTTTCATGCCCTGTTGAGTGTTTTGAGTTTTTTTGTTTTTGGGGGATTGGGTTTGTTTTAAGAAATCGATAGCAATTTTGTAATTTATAGAAAGTTCGAAGCCTCTTTGTTATGTTGTAAATGAGCTTTGAGTGTGTTTCTAAGCCCATTTCATGTAGGGTTTTTTAAATTTTAATTTTTTAAAAAAGTTGAACCCTTATATTGGGCATAATAGTGAATCTCCCATCATTTAACTTTAGCATAGACGCATGCACATGGCTTGCTATATCTTGGTAGTTTGCACCATTGCAAATGCCAATTGTTCCACACTTGATTCTGCTTCAGTGGATAGGACGCCTGTGTTGAGTTGCACACTACGTATGTACACCACAACTTCCTCCAAATAGCGTGTTAAAAATGCTATAATAGGTTACGATGGCATTATACAAGGGTGGTGATTTACCCACTCTCCTTTTATCCATCTACACTCCTTTTTGTTTTTTTTTATCATTGTTTACTATAAGATAAAAGGGAGTGTAAGTGAATAAAAGAGGAGTGAGAACATATAATTTTAAAATAATGGAGTGTAAGTGGATAAAAATGGAGTTGGAAAATCAATACCCTTATATAAAGTGCCGCGAACTATAACACCAAGTTTTTATTGGCTTTGGCGTTAACATGAATAACAATTAACTACTATGAATTTTTTTCTTTGTTTATATATTGGTTTAATTTTTGGTGGGAATGTTTATATATTGGCTTGTAATAATATTTTGGTATTTTTTAAAAAAATTTTAAAATTATTTTAGAATTAAAAAAGATAATGGGTAGTTGTGTTCCATAAAAATAGGATCCATTATCTGATTTTTCTTTTAATTTTAATTTTTTTTAATACAAAAAAGTGTGAATTTACCATATTATTCTCATTTAATTAATAATTTCAATTGGGCATTTTCTGGTATTTTGAATTTTTCACCATTTTCTGCCTTTTGCTTTATCTATATATATAAAGCAAAAGGCAGAGTGTTTGTACCATATCTGATCCTTAACTCATCCATTGACACGTGAATCACTTAAACTCCCAAGTGCCCAAGGCTCCGAACAATCAGCATCGGCTACCGATGGTATTGTCTCGAAGCAGCAAAAGGTCGCTACAGGCCCAACACAGACTACAATCGGTATGCCCTACCGATTATACAGAATCAACCTCGAAGCACCCGCCCGAAATATCTAAGGACTCGTGTCAACCTCATAGGGCCCTCCCACGAGTCCCACATCGAAATTGAGCACTAAGAGTATACAAAATGCCCTCTATAAATAAGCCTTTTCACTACAACATAGGGGTAAGACTTTTCAGCTTGACTTTTATACTATTATATTGTCAACAGCAAAAGCTCTTAGAAAACAAACTTACTTTGGCATCGGAGGGTCTTAGGCTGGTTCCACACCGGTTCCATAGACCTTACGAATCTTGGTTTCCTTCCATTCAGGATCGGCATCCGAGGACAGGAAGAATCTGCATCCAGCACCCAATCGATCCCTCGATCGTCCATCTCACTTGTAAGTTGCACTCATCTCTATCTATTCAATTTTAGTGCCAACAAAGAGAATGGTGAAACATTCAAAATACCAGAAAATGCCCTTGGTTAATCCAAACATTAAAAATTAAAAATTTCAATTAAATGAGGATAATATGGTAAATTTTATACTTTTCATATTATTAAAAAATTACAATTAAAAGAAAAATTAAATAATGAATCCTATTTTTATGGAACACAACTACCCATTATCTTTTTTAATTCTAAATTAAATTAAAAAAATTTATAAAAAAAAAAAGCCTCTCGCAGGCTCTTCCGCTAGTTAGTCAATACATTGTGTTTGTACTTTAGATTATTGTATGTTGACACTAAAACTGAACATATAGAGATGAGTGCAACTTACAAGTGAGATGGACGATCGAGGAATCGATTGGGTGCTGGATGCAGATTCTTCCTGTCCTCGGATGCCGATCCTGAATGGAAGGAAGCCAAGATTCGTAAGGTCTATGGAACCGGTGTGGAACCAGCCTAAGACCCTCTGATGCCAAAGTAAGTTTGTTTTCTAAGAGCTTTTACTGTTGACAATATAATAGTATAAAAGTCAAGCTGAAAAGTCTTACCCCTGTGTTGCAGTGAAGGGGCTTATTTATAGAGGGCATTTTGTATGCTCTTAGTGCTCAATTTCGATGAGGGACTCGTGGGAGGGCCCTATGAGGTTGACACGAGTCCTTAGATATTTCGGGCGGGTGCTTCGAGGTTGATTCTGTATAATCGGTAGGGCATACCGATTGTAGTCTGTGTTGGGCCTGTAGCGACCTTTTGCTGCTTCGAGACAATACCATCGGTAGCCGATGCTGATTGTTCGGAGCCTTGGGCACTTGGGGGTTTAAGTGATCCACGTGTCAATGGATGAGTTGAGGATTAGATATGGTACAAACATTGTATATAGATTATTGTATTTGTACTTTGTGTTTCTTTTTATACGACATAGTTAGTCAATACATATGATTTGTTTTTTTTTAATTATTGACAATCAGTATTTTTATTTGATTTCTTTTGTTTGTTATTTAGGAAGTCTTGGGCTTTGAAGCCCAATTCAAAGGTGGTGAAGGCCACAAATAATATTTACAACTTAGCTAGCCCAATCACATCGTGATAAGTAAACAAAACACGAAACACGAACCAGCTCACGGAAAGAAATATCTGCTCTCTGCTGCCTGCGACCATCAACCAAAACGCGAACCAGCTCTCGGAAAGAATTCAAAAGCGAGTCTTCATGGCGGCATTCACAGGAACGCTGACGACGACCCTTCCCACCGCGCCATTATTACATTCAGATTCGATATCATCATCATCATCGCCTTCGTCTGCGTTTTCTAAGGTATGCAAAAGAACCGCTTCTCTTTCTTGCTCTTCTTCCACTTCTAGTACTGCTTCTACTTCTAGTTCCTCCACTGGGCAACCGAATGGCTGCGATGATTGCACAAGGAACACGAAAAGTACTCAGAAATTTAGCTATGGCAGAGCCTCACCCTCAGTCAGATGGCCACATTTGAAGCTCACTGACACTTATCCCTCACATCACACCCAATTCACTCCTCCACTCACGACCCATGTTGTACAAGATTCCCCTGATTCCGACTCTGAGGGCAAAGAGGAAGAAGACCTGAATTTGGATTCTGTGGGTTCTTTGGATATGAATGATGAAACCCAACAAGTGTTGGGGAGGCCCAGCAAGACTAAGGCCAAGAAAATGACCAAACTGGCTCTCAAAAGAGCCAAAGATTGGAGAGAAAGAGTGAAACTTTTTACTGATAGGATTTTGGGACTGAAACCCGACGAGTTTGTGGCTGATGTGTTGGATGATAGGAAAGTTCAAATGACCCCAACTGATTTTTGCTTTGTGGTGAAATGGGTGGGCCAGTCGAGCTGGCAGCGTGCATTGGAGGTCTACGAGTGGCTGAATTTACGCCACTGGTACTCCCCGAATGCACGGATGCTTGCCACTATCTTGGCAGTCCTTGGAAAGGCTAACCAGGAAGCCTTAGCTGTGGAAATATTCACGAGGGCTGAGCCCGGAACTCTCAATACAGTCCAAGTGTACAACGCCATGATGGGCGTCTATGCACGAAATGGCCGGTTTAATAAGGTCCAAGAATTGCTCGATTTAATGCGTGAGAGAGGGTGCGAACCGGACCTTGTGAGTCTCAATACTTTGATAAATGCTCGCCTGAGGTCAGGAGCCATGGTACCAAACTTGGCTATTGACCTTTTAAATGAGGTGAGAAGATCAGGTCTTAGGCCAGATATAATAACTTATAATACTCTTATAAGTGGCTGTTCCCGTGAATCCAATTTGGAGGAGGCGGTGAAGGTTTACAATGATATGGAAGCACATAATTGTCAGCCTGATCTTTGGACTTACAATGCCATGATTTCCGTATATGGGAGATGTGGACAATCAAGCAAAGCTGAGCAGCTCTTTAAGGAATTGGAGTCGAAAGGGTTTTTCCCAGATGCAGTGACATATAATTCCTTGTTGTATGCTTTTGCAAGAGAACTTGATATAGAAAAGGTGAGGGATATTGGTGAAGATATGATGAAAATGGGGTTTGGTAAAGATGAGATGACCTACAATACTATTATCCACATGCATGGCAAGCAGGGCCAGCATGATCTAGCGTTTCAGCTTTACAGGGACATGAAAATGCTAGGCCGGACTCCTGATGCTGTTACATACACTGTATTGATTGATTCGCTTGGAAAAGCAAATATGATAACAGAAGCCGCTAATGTGATGTCAGAGATGTTGGACAGTGGAGTGAAACCCACTCTTCGGACCTATAGTGCTATGATGTGTGCGTATGCCAAGGCTGGGAAACAGGTGGAGGCTCAAGAGACATTTGATTGCATGGTTAAGTCTGGGATTAGACCAGATCATCTAGCGTACTCAGTTATGTTGGATATCTTTCTGAAGGTCAATGAGACAAAGAAGGCTATCACATTGTATCAGGAAATGCTGCATGACGGTTTCAAGCTGGATCATGCCCTCTATGGGTTTATGTTGCGGGTGCTTGGAAGAGAAAATAAATTGGAAGTCATTGAAAGAGTGATCAGAGATATGGAAAAAGTTGGTGGTTTGAACCCACAAGTTATCTCATCTATTCTTGTTAAGGGAGAATGTTATGACCATGCTGCTAAAATGTTGAGATTAGCCATCACCAGTGGGTATGAGTTGGACAGGGAAAGTCTTTTATCTATTGTCAGTTCGTATAGTTCATGTGGAAGGCACTCCGAAGCATGTGAATTGCTTGAATTTTTGAGAGAACATGCTCCTGGTTCCAATCAACTTATAACTGAAGCATTGGTTGTCATACAATGCAAGGCTCACAGATTTGATGCTGCCTTGGTGGAATATAGTAATACCAGAGGGTTCCATTCTTTTAGCAGAAGTTCAACCATGTATGAAATCCTGATTCAAGGCTGCGAAGAGAATGAACTCTTTGGTGAAGCTTCTCAGGTTTATTCTGACATGAGATTATATGGTGTTGAACCATCTGAGCATCTTTACCAAATTATGGTGCTCATCTATTGTAAGATGAGTTTCCCTGAGACAGCCCACCTTTTGATTGATCAGGCAGAAATGAAAGGCATTTTATTTGACAATGTCAACATATATGTTAATGTTATTGAAGTCTACGGGAAATTGAAGCTGTGGCAGAAAGCTGAAAGTTTGGTGGGAAGTCTTAGACAAAGATGTAAAGCAGTGGATAGGAAGGTCTGGAATGCCTTGATACAAGCTTATGCTGCAAGTGGTTGTTATGAGCGAGCTAGAGTGATCTTTAACACAATGATGAGAGATGGTCCTTCCCCAACAATAGATTCTGTAAATGGTCTTTTGGAAGCTCTGATTGCTGATGGGAGATTGAATGAGCTCTATGTTCTAATCCAGGAGTTGCAAGATATGGGTTTAAAAATAAGCAAGAGTTCAATTCTCTTGATGCTTGAAGCATTTGCTCGAGAAGGTAACATATTTGAGGTAAAGAAGATATACCATGGAATGAAGGCTGCAGGTTATTTTCCTAACATGGATTGTTTCAGGATTATGATCAAGTTATTGTGCAGGGGAAAACGAGTAAGGGATGTTGAAGCAATGGTTTCTGAGATGGAAGAGGCAGGGTTCAAGCCTGATCTTTCAATATGGAATTCCATGCTTAAGTTATATGCAGGAATTAAGGATTTCAAAAAGGCAGTTAAAGTATACCAGCGGATTCAAGAAGCTGTACTTCAACCTGATGACGATACTTACAATACTTTAATTATAATGTACTGCAGAGATTGTCGACCAGAAGAAGGTTTATCATTGATGCAGGAAATGAGAAGGCAGGGCCTAGAACCTAAGTTGGACACTTACAAAAGCTTAATTTCGGCATTTGGTAAGCAGAAGCTGTTGGATCAAGCTGAGGAACTTTTTGAAGAGTTAAGGTCAAATGGATGTAAACTGGATCGGTCCTTTTATCATACAATGATGAAAATGTTTAGAAATTCAGGAAACCATGCCAAAGCTGAAATGTTGTTCACCATGATGAAGGAGGCAGGAATAGAACCCAACTTTGCCACAATGCACTTGCTTATGGTTTCTTATGGCAGCTCTGGACAGCCTGAGGAAGCTGAAAAGGTGCTTGACAATTTGAAAGTAACTGGCTTAGATCTTGATACGTTACCATATAGTTCAGTTATTGGTGCTTATCTGAAGAATGAAGATTATAACATTGGAATTCAAAAGCTCAATGAGATGAAGGAAGGAGGCCTGGAGCCAGATCATAGAATATGGACTTGCTTTATACGGGCTGCAAGTTTATCCCAGCACAAAAGTGAAGCTATTATTCTCCTAAATGCACTGCGTGATGCCGGATTTGATCTTCCAATCAGGTAATTATTAGTTCTCAAGTTAGAATCACAATCAGATTTTTCTTCATTTTCCAAGTTTTTTTTTCCTCTGATCCGTCTCCAAGCAAATCTTTTCTTGTAGGCTTGTGACAGAAAAACCTGAGTCACTGATTTCGGAAGTAGATCGTTGCCTAGAAAAACTAGAACCCTTGGAAGACAATGCAGTCTTCAACTTTGTCAATGCTTTGGAGGACCTTTTGTGGGCATATGAACTCCGAGCCACTGCTTCATGGGTTTTCCAATTAGCAGTAAAGAGAGGCATCTATAACAATGATGTGTTCAGGTAGGTGTTGATAGATCCAATTGTCAACCATCTGGTATGTTATATGTCTATCAAGGCTAAAGAAAAGAAAGTGGTTTTCCTTATCATTCAATTTTCGTTTCCATCGGTTTGCTTATACCCAGTAATCTTTTAAATGCAGGGTAGCTGACAAAGACTGGGCTGCTGATTTTAGAAAGTTATCAGCTGGTTCTGCTCTTGTTGGTCTTACTTTATGGCTGGATCAGATGCAGGCAACCCTCTTTCTCCTTCACAGTTTCGTTTGAGATCACTACCCCTTTGAAGCTCCCCTTTCATTTGTGAGTCTAACACAGAGGTTCTTGTTTTATGGCAGGATGCATCATTGGAGGGTTATCCAGAGTCTCCAAAATCAGTCGTGCTGATAACGGGGACATCCGAGTACAACATGGTTTCACTTAACAGTACATTGAAGGCATGCCTTTGGGAGATGGGTTCGCCTTTTCTGCCTTGCAAAACACGAAGTGGCCTTCTTGTAGCGAAGGCACACTCCCTCAGGATGTGGTTAAAGGACTCCCCATTTTGTTTGGACCTTGAGTTGAAAGATGCCCCAGCTCTCCCTGAATCAAACTCAATGCGGCTCATTGACGGATGCTTCCTACGACGCGGTCTTGTTCCTGCATTTAAGGAAATAACCGAGAGGCTTGGCTTAGTGAGGCCCAAGAAATTTGCTAGATTGGCTTTGCTATCAGATGAAAAGAGAGAGAAAGTTATTCAAGCTGATATTGAAGGAAGGAAAGAGAAGTTAGAGAAAATGAAGGAAAATGATGATCCAAGGAGGGTGAGCAGGATTAAAAAGCTTAGGAAGAGGAAATATGTAAGACCGTCCAGATTGTCAAACACCAAACAGATTGTATCAGGACAAAAACTTTAAAATAGAGTCGTGAAAGTATGGAAAGGCTGCATAATTTCCGTACCTTCTTCCACTTCAGCACCTCTTAGTTTAAATCTTTATTTTTGATCTCATGCCACAATAACTTTAAAGACCCGAACTTCACTGATAGCATGGAGGAGGATTCGGATGATGAAACTCACGAGGAGGAGGAAGATGAGTATGTTTTCAATCTGTGTGAGGTTATGTTTGACTCGGAGTCACAGGTCCACTAAATGATTTCTAATTATGCTGGCTTTATTATGTTGTAGTGAGCGACTGAATATACAGGTGATGAAGATGTCAGCTGGAAAGTCCGAAGAGCAGCAGCTAATTGCTTAGTGGCATTAATTGTTTCCCGTCCTGAGATGCTTTCAAAGCTGTATGAGGACAATAGTCCTGAGATGCTTTGCAATTTCTCTTGAAACTTCTCATTATATATTTGTGTGCTCTCTTGTGTTTTTGATATATTTGTAACATTTTGATTTTGTATTTTACTGGGTATGGGTCTCTCGTCTACTTGAAATGTGATGTTTAATTTCCTTCAATTCTCACATTAGTCCTTCAATGAAATCATTAAACACTTTCTGCTTTTCCGCAGGCTTGTCCAAAATTAATTGACAGGTTTGAAGAGAAGGAGGAAAATGTCAAGGTAAACCAGAATGAATGTCAGTGGATCTTCTCGCTTCACAGGATTAATTATTTTGCTGCAGATGGATGTTTTTAATACATTCATTGAACTGTTGCAGCAAACTGAAAATGTTACAAAAGGACAGATTGAGATAAATGAACAGAGGTAACTTAGTTGTAAACTTGTAATGTTATCTGAGTGTCAAAGTACAAGCAGTTTGTTTTCTCTTTTACCTCTTATCTACCATTTGCTTGGTTGGGTGTGGTTTTAGAAATCTTAGATTCTTGACTAGGGAATTGGACTTATCCTAGTTCTGAGTTATTAGATGCCTTTGCTAAATTGTTGGCATGTTTTGCAGTCCAAAATGGTTATTGAAGCATGAAGTGCCAAAGATTGTCAGATCTACAAGTTGGATTTTTTAAGTATCTTTTGGATTGTTTGTTATGGGAATGTTATGAACTATAACATTTATCTATTGGGTATAATGCCGAAATACCCCCTGAACTTGTACATAACTATCAATTTACCCCCTGACCTTTTTTTTTAGCGAATTAAGGGCTCAAATTAAATTTTATTATCAATGTTCCCCCTGCCGTCTAAATCATCAACGTTTCATCCAATTTGCCGTTAAATATGGGGCAAATTGGTCATTTCATATGTTAAAAATAATTAAATATTGTAAAATAAAATAGTATGACATATAAAATGAAAAAAAAATCATTTTAATAAACAGAGGGGTGGGACCCACCCACCCTTTCTTCTCTCTCTCTCTCTATGCGACTATTACCTCTGTCTCTCTGCAACCAAACCCTTTCTTCCCTCTCTCCCTACGACTCCCTCTCTCTGCGACTCTGCCCCTCTCTCTCTCTTTGCCCTCTCTATCGATCTCTCTACCCTCTCTCTCTCTCTCTCTCTCTCTCTCTCTCTCTCTCTCTCTCTATGCGACCAAACCCATCAGCCCCAACCCTCCAAACAGCCCATTCAGATCTTGAATCCATTGATGAGTTGTGCGATTTAGGGTTGAGATTTTGGGTGAAGGGGCAATGAACTTGTGAGGTGAAGAGGTCTGGACCTCTAAGGCTATGGGGAAAAAATCATAGGGGAAAGGGCGCGAATGGGTTTGGGTTTGTAGGTAGGGATAGGGTTTTCTTTTCTGCAAATCCCTCATTCTTCCATGGCTGAATTTAATGAGGTTTGCCATTTGTGATTTTGTGCTTTTTTTTCTCTACTCTATGTTCAATGTTTCTGATTGGCACAAAGCCACTGGTGTGGGTTTTGGGAATTATGGGTTCATGTGGTGGGGGGGTGGGTTTGTCTATGGGTTCTTGGTTGTTGTGGGGTGGGTCTGTGATGGAGGATGGGGGTGGGTCTGTGGATTCTGGGTTCGTTGAGGGGTGGTAGTCATGGGGGAATCGGGTTGGGATGGGAAGGGGTGAATAGTCTCAGGGTAAAAAAAATTGAAGGGAAGTGGGGGAATTGATCTGGAGTGAAGGAGGGTGGGTTTGTCTATGGGTTCTTGGTTGTTGTGGGGTGGGTCTGTGATGGAGGATGGGGGTGGGTCTGTAGATTCTGGGTTCGTTGAGGGGTGGTAGTCATGGGGGAATCGGGTTGGGATGGGAAGGGGTGAATAGTCTCAGGGTAAAAAAAATTGAAGGGAAGTGGGGGAATTGGTCTGGAGTGAAGGGTTGGTGGTCATGAGGGAATGGGGTGGAGAAGAAGACCTGCTGTCCCTTTTTTTTTTTTTTTTTCCCTTTTTCCTTTAATTTTTTCAAAAAAAATAATATTTTTTTAATGATCTAACAGATTATTGGATGACATGTTGTTGATTTAGACGGTAGGGGGGGAATTGATAATAAAATTTCATTCGAGCCCTTAATTCGCTAAAAAAAAGGTCAAGGTGTAAATTGATAATTAGGTACAAGTTCAGGGGGTATTTCGGCATTATACCCTTGAACTAATATAAGTCTTTTCTGGTGCTGATATTTGTCCCCCTTTTTTCCTTTTTTTGGTGGTCTCTTGTAATTTTTTCTAGGATAGGTCTTTTACCTCCAATTTAAAGATTGAAGCTCTTATATTTGTACGATTGGTGCTGGCTTCGCATTCTCCTTCTGTGATTTCCATCTTTATATCAAGGTAACTGCGGTAACTCTTACGAATATGCTATGTTATGAATACGCTGATATGATATTGAGAAATAGACCACTAGTTGCATTCGTTTGGGGACATTATAAAATATAAACTCATATTATTGCAGGCTCTTTCTAGTCCTGTTGTATCTGCTGTGGGAGAGCGTTTTTACAAAGTCACAGCTGAGGCGTTAAGGGTGTGTAGGGAATTTTTCATGTCGTTTGCCTGAACATCGAGGTTTATTAGTGCGCACTCTTAGTCTTGTGGTCCTGTTAAACTATTCTCTACTTATATGATTTGGTTTTTCTATGTAGGGGATTGGTTTTGATTTCCAACCTTATGTTCATCCAATATATAATGCCATAATATCACGCTTGACAAATAAAGATCAAGATCATCCTATATGTGTACTTAATTGTTTATGCCTGCATGAATTGTGGCTCATGTCTATTCTTATGCAGGAGGTAAATGAATGTGCTATATCTTGCATGCATCTAGTTGTGTCAACATTTGGTGATAACCTTGATGTTGAACTGCCTGTATGCCTTCCTGTACTTGCCGATCGGATGGGAAATGAGATCACTCAACTTACAGCTGTGAAGGTAATTCTTCTGCTCACTTTTGTGACTGACTGTGACTGTTCCTTGCCATTTGTTTGCTGATGTCTATTTTTCGGCCTTTACTTTCTGAAGATATACATTTGGGACTCTGTATTATTATGTACATGTCTTAAGTTTCTAAGACCTTGAGTGTTTTGCATCCAAGCATTTGCTGTCATTGCTGCTTCTCCACTGAAAATAGCTCAATCTTGAATGTTGGAGCAAGTGATTGCAGAGTTGACTGCATTCTTAAGGAAGGTATGGGAATTTACTTAATCTGTCGTTGAATTCATAATCTTCTTACAATTATTTTTTATGAAATTCATGTTAGAATCACTCAAAGACCTGTGAAATTAATCCTAATATTCTTTGCCTTTGTGGAAATCAGGCTAATCAGCCTCTAAGACAGGCAACATTGTGGACCCGAATTCCCTAATTGTTGCTTATGGAGATAAAATTCTGCTTATGAAGTTATTATTGTATAACTTGCCACATTGATAAGGTTTTTCTCTTGCTACTTCACCAATTTTTGTGTTCTTTTCAAATTTTTGTGTGATTGGTGGAATTTGTGAAACCTAGTGTCTATCTAATACACATTTCCAGTGATTCAGATTTGCATATGACGGCCCTCACCCTGGAACTCTGCTGCACCTTGATGGCAGACGGGTCATGCCTGGTTGTTGGATTGGCTATTAGAAACAAAGTTCTTCCGCAAGCACTAATGTTAATTAAGAGCTCATTGCTGCAGGGGCAAGCCCTTTTGGTAATTTTATCTATCTTACTGGTGTTTTGTCTTGATCTAGAAACTTTGTACATGTTTGAGAACATTCTCTGTTGGATATTGCAGGCATTGCAAAACTTTTTTTGCTTCCTTGATGTATTCTGCAAACACGAGTTTTGATACCTTACTAGAGTCTCTGCTATCAAGTGCTAAACCATCTCCCCAGTCAAGTGGGGTTGCAAAACAAGCTTTGAAAGGATCTTTAACTGAGAATTGAATCAGCCCAGCAATTCTAGGCTCTCAAAGTCTGCACCTCTCAACTGAGAGAGAGAGAGAGAGAGCAGCATATGGGTTGGGTTTTGTGGCTAGGGTGCTGGGCTGTGGGGGGTCAGTTTGATGGGTGGGGGGTTGTGTTGAAATTGGTGGGGAGGGGATCGAGTAAGAGAGAGAGAGAGAGAGAGAGAGAGAGAGAGAGAGAGAGAGAGAGAGAGAGAGAGAGAGAGAGAGTTTTTTATTTATTTATTTATAGTATTTTATATTGTTTATTAATTAATTAATAATATATTATTATTTACTTGGTGGATGGGAAGATAATGGGTATTTTAGGAAGGCTTATTAGTTGAAATGCCTCCTGAAAATTTGATCAAATCTCACTTTGCACTTTGAAACTGAAAGTGACCCCTATATCCCATTTGACCATGGTTTCGCGTTTCACTTTGTCCCCTACCGTCAACTCTATTCTTAATCTTGTCAAAATTGTTGACGTGACAAGGGTAATTTCGTCTTTTTGTCCCATATGGCATAAAAACATTTTTTTTTGAAATTGCAAATTCTCTTAAATAATTAAAATTTAAACATTAATAAATACCAACAAAAAAACCAGCAACTTCGTTCCCCACCCTCACCAGCTGTCTCCACCCATCCCCACTTCGATGTCACCACCACCTCTCCACCTTCCTGCACCCCCACCTTGCTGGTTGACAAAGCCGTGGTGTGCCATGGCTCATGATGTGTGAAAAAGATAGAGGTAAGAACTTGTATTAGCATACTACAAAAACAACATTGGGACATTGTGCTCCCGAGGCTTATGGAAGATATTGTTGGGGATCATATCAAGATTGGTTGATTCTAGTAAAACATATTGGTTGTTTCTATCTTGAGATTAGCTTGTTGAATCCATTCTCTAGGAACAAAACTGATCTTCCCAAAACATGAAACTTTTGTCATAAGATTGTTCTCTCAGGGCTTCCCATCCTTGAAAACTATGTTTGCATGCTTGTTCATAGTGAATGTCGGGAGCCTTCTTTTTGGGTCCCAGGAGCTGAATCATGGCTTAAACATAAACTGGATGGTGAGCCATTTGAGGATGCTGTCTTCTGTGATGGAAGTTTCTATCTTATGAGCAATGATTATAACATTTGGCAGATTAATGCTGCTAATATCTTTGCTAGCATTAGAACATATGATGCTTATGAGGTAAAAATAGATTGTCATGAAGCAATAATGTCAGAGGAGCAGGAAAATAGTGGTGTATTGAAGTATCTTGTGGAATTTTGTGGGGAGCTTCTTCTTGTTTCTAGGCTTTATAACACCAAAGCAGAGGCTATTCTTGAAACACATGCTTTCAAAGTATATTCATTGGATTTTAGCCTGATGTCCTGGAAGAGGGTGCATGATTTGGTTTGGGGGATATAATCTAATTTGTAGGCAAATGTTGTTGATGCTCAAAATGGTTGGGCCAAGATTGAGTCCAACTTAGTGATGAGGTGTGATGGATGATGGGTGAAGGTGAGGACCTTTAGCATGTATGTGAGGACTTAGCCAAGCGATAAACATACAAAAGACAAGATATACGTGGTTCACCCTTAATGAATGGGCTACGTCCACGGAGAAGATGTTCTCATTATGATATTGTTTACATTTGTACAAGGGGGTTAGACCCAAAGATAAGTGGAAGGAGACCTAGGGCCTAAGGTACAAAGTTAGGAGTCTGGAGCCTAGGGGTCAAGTCCCCGAGTCCGGAGACCTAGGACCCGAAGGCCAGACTAGCAGGAGAGTCCTGAAGAGAGAGAGCCCAGCCTAGGATAGGATAGCATTGGATTTGATAGGATCGGATCCCTTTCTAAGAGGAGAGCAGTCCTCTTTTATAGGTGAGGAGGAGTCTCCACCTCTTGTAGTCTTCCAATGTGGGACTCTTGACATTGCCCCTAGTGGTGACATGTGGCAAGGCTTCTTTGGCGAAGGTGACGACCTCTCAACGCATGGCACTTGGCTAATCTTGTTTAGCTAGTGGCTCGGTTAGTTACGATGTTAACAAATGTTGTTTGCGATCTGCTTCTCTAATGATCATGCTGCTCCATGGTGGAACGAATGGGATTCCGATCATCTTTATGGAATTTCTGCTAGGCTTAATCTGAACAATGCTGGAAGAAAAGATTGGGGCGTGTTCAGCCTTGGGAATGGAACTCATGAGGATTTTTGCTTTCATGGCAATCGAGACAGATGGGGACCGATTTGGTTAACTTGCCCCCAATGGTGGTGCTGTAGGAAATTGGCTGTTAACCGATACAGTAACGAGTAAATGTAGCTCATCTATGGGGATCGTGGCATGGCAGGGATTCTCTGTTTGCTATTTTGTTCCACTTAGCATATCACAGGGAAGGAGCTTATTTCAGTGATGATGAGAGTTTGAAGATGCTCCATGTACAAGTTAGACGTGCAGCTTACTAGCAGCATACCTTTTGTAAGTAGAAAAATATCAGACAGATTATATTATAATTAGTGAAACAAGTCCCTGCGTGGCCGGTGCTTGCAGTAATTATATTTTAGAATTTTGGTCGAATGCAAATCCAGCCTACCTTTACATTAACAAAGCTTTCTTTTATTCGAAGTTGTTTGGGTGTCGAGACTGTTCGAGTCATCCTTATGTTTTCAATGAGAAAACTGGAATGTCAAACTCCCATTTCAGTTTTCAATGAGAAAACTGGCTTTGACCTTTTCAGTTTGGCAATTAGTAGATAGAGCTGGCCTATTTTGAGTAGAGTATGTATTGCAGAGGAAAAAAAAGACATCATACCATACATAAATTTAAAAATACATATTTGGCAAATGTGAATTATGCTAGTTGGGTTCGTCATTATCGAATCATCCTTTTTCTAAATTAAATTAATTTAGAGTAATTTAGACCATCAATTATATTAAAAATAATAATTTGTCATGTAACATGAATGCATGTTACTACAAAAGTGATAAATTCATAACATGTGTGTGAGAGAGATCAAATGTGAACTCTTAGTAGACTAAAATTAAAATAAACAACATAAAAATGTACATTCTTTTCATTTATTAAAGAATCTTATTATTTAAAAAATAAATATAATAGTGACGTAAAAAGTAAAAAGATGAATATACTACGATTGTTAGTAGAAAAATTAGTACTAATTTATTCTTAGGGTAGGCGACCGTTGGGTTCGATTAATCAAAAATGGGGATCTGACTTAGGGATGACAATGGGCCGAGTATGGCAATACCATCTTTGTACTTGCTTCCCATCCCCACCCCCATCCCCGTTTAAGTGGTTTTAGGGAATCCTTGTTCCTGTTCCCTTTGAGGGGCTATCCCCCATCCCCATCTCGAATCCCTGATTTTTTTGTATAAAAAATATTAATCCTCGCATTACATTTCAAATCAGGACACTATAAGTAAATCGTGAGGGTCAGCGAATCTCGAGGGAGGGCTGTATGACATTTGTATTGTTACACAATAGTTGCGGTCCATTTAGTTTGTTTATGCCCCTCGTGAATGTCAATTCTGGCATAGTTGAGACTAGTTGTATTTTAAGGGACTAGCTAGTTTAATTATCTTTGTAATTTTTTCTTTAACTCAAGTTACTAAGCTCATAAGGGTGTCTTTGCACCTAATGTCTTCAAGCATGCGAGGTTTTAGAGTCATTGGCCTAACACTTGCTAGATTGCTTATCTAGAAAGCTTAAGGGAGTTAGACATTACACATTTCACATGGTATTAAGTAGAAAACAAAAAGATGACAAAAGAAAAAAAAAAAGCCTTCTTTTTGTTTTAAGTCAGCGGTTGGTATGATTTGGAATGAGTGCTGTTATTTCCACTTTGTCTTATTTCCTCACCCACCTTATCTTCCCACCCCCTATGTAAATTTGAAAGAAAAAAAAACCAATCATATCTTTCCACCAACCATTATTCCAAAAATACCCTTTAATTATTAATTTAAATAAATTCACACATGTAAGGGTTTTTAATTAATTTTATTTTTTTATAAAAAAAAAATTAATTTCCTTTTTAATCTTTCACCGTCTTCCTCTTACCCCCTCTCTCCTCCCCTTCTAATCTTTGGATTCTCTCCCCACTTTTGTCTCCTTCCCTCTCTGATCTCATCAATCCAGAGAGGAAATAGCAGCATTTTTTTAATTTTTTTTATAATTTTAAACAATAAAAAACTCGGAACACGTCATTCTCATGGATCCATCCAGTTACAGCCACAAGACGTCCATCCACCGGCGCAGTTTAGCACGACCCGCGAGGTCAGCAGCCAGTAACTCCCGCGGGAGCGTGACACGTGTCGGTAAGTTCCATTTTTAGGGCTTGAGGTCAGCGTGCGTGGGCTTGAAGCAGCAGCTGCTTGTTTCGTTTTTGTTTGTCTTTCTCTCGTCTCGTGGTGCGCTCGCGTCCCCCGACTGTTGGCGAAAACTTCAAAATTCCATTTTTGTCCTTCTTCCACGTCCGCTCTCTCTCTCTCTCTCTCTCTCTCTCTCTCTCTCTCTCTCTCTCAGGCATATTAAGATTATAGCCGATGCTAATTTAATGGCTGCTGCAAAACCCTAGCCGCTATTTACTGTGAAAACGATAAACATGGCCAGGACCTGTGAGTTCTTTCATCATTTCCCAATTATTCAATTTTCTGTGTGTTGCCATTAGAGCACTGAAGATTTTGTACGTTTGTTTTTTGAATTAGAAATTAAATTCCGAATTTTCCTCCAATTCATTTTCCCCTTGATCCTGTTTGGTCCCCGAGAAAACTGAGGGGAGGAGAAAGGACAAGGGAATGTGAAATTTACATATATTGTCACGTAGTTTGTAAACATTTACGTTAATTTTGCCAACTAATTGTGCTAAGCTTGATTGAGTTGTTCTATATAATTTCACTGTGAACCAAGTCCATGGAATATGTTTAAGTTGCAGTTTTGATTTTGTGTTCTTCTGTATTTATCCGAAACCAACAGGACAACGTTCTGTAGATGGTTTATGAAACTAAGTTGTATGCATTTCAACCTTGAGATTTCAGGTCATGATGGTAATTTGCTTGGGTTTCAGAGTTTTGATTGGGATGGATCAGTGTTGGAATCATAATTGGCTTTCTATTAGGCATATTGAAGTTTGAATAAATTTTTCCAGTGCTGTGGATAGTATTGGGCATATATTGCTCGCGCTTGTCCAGAATGGCAGAAGACAGCCTACGGATTGGTGGGTTTTCTTCTGGTCTGGCTGTGATATTGAATGACGAGGATAGTAAAGAGAATTTGTCGAAAACCCATCTTGTTTCATACTGTGATGATTTTGGCCATCAATCAGTGGAGCGGACCTTAGAATATGTTCTTGGTCTCCCTAACAAATCTGTTGGTTTGTTGCCCAGTCCAATTGATAGCAATCTAGTTCGCTGCATTATACAGAAAGAATTCTCTAAATTGCATGCCAATTCAAGTGCTTTGGTTAGAAACAGAGATGGAATTTGTATTCCTGGGAATGGCTGTGGTCCCCACATCATTGGTCTTGATGAATTCAGTATTCGTGGTGATATTAGACCTATTAAGCCACCTTTGCTTGTAGAGAGCTTAGCAATGTTCAGCAGTGCCAGAGCTAATGCTTTTGTGTGGAAAGGTAAATGGATGTATGAAGTTATTCTAGAAACTTCAGGTATTCAGCAACTTGGATGGGCAACCGTTTCTTGCCCTTTTACTGACCATAAGGGTGTAGGTGATGCTGATGATTCGTATGCATTTGATGGGAGGAGGGTTAGAAAATGGAACAAGGATGCTGAGCTATATGGTCAATCGTGGGTTGTTGGTGATGCTATTGGCTGCTGCATAGATTTGGATTGTAATGAAATATCATTCTACAGAAATGGTGTCTCACTTGGGGCTGCATTTCATGGCATTCGTAAGATGGGACCAGTATCTGGATATTATCCTGCAATCTCTCTTTCTCAGGGTGAACGATGCGAATTAAATTTTGGGGCCCGCCCCTTTAGATTTCCCATTGAAGGCTACCTTCCCCTTCAAGAACCTCCATCCTTAATTCCGGTTGCTACTCAGTTGCTGTGTTGCTTGTCAAGGCTTTTGGGTATGCACTCTGTTGAGCAGGCAAAGCATTCTTCTGTTCAAAAATTAAGGCGACTGAAGAGGTTTGTTTCACATGAAGAACTTTTGTATCCTGCTTCTCATGGGATATGTGAGGAATTTTTCTCTGTACTTGGAGTAGATGTTTGGAGCATAGAGTACATTGCCTGGGGTCCATTTCTGTCATTCATGATGGAAGTGTTTGGGCAGCAGGTGCCCCATGATTATTCAAGCTTAGATAGAGTTCTTGATGTCTTTCTGGAATTTGAAGGATCACATTTGCTGTTTGAACATTTCATAAATGCCCTGGCGTGTGGTTGCAAAATAGCTCCACTGGTTCTAAAAGAGTGCCCATGCTCAGGGTCATACCCATACCTCGTGTTGGCATGCCATATCTTGAGACGACAAGAGCTTATGGTGCTTTGGTGGAAATCGCCTGATTTTGAATTCCTTTTTGAAGGGTTCCTATCACGGAAGAATCCGAATAAGCATGATCTTGAATCCATGATGCCTTCTGTTTCGTGGCCTGGTTCATGTGAGGATGTGTCATATGAAAGCACCATGGTGTTGACAACTAAAGCTTTATCTGAAGCAGTCAGTAAGGTACATATTAAGCTAAAGAGCTTGATTTTCTTTTATTACCATAATTTAGTTTGTCTTATTTGTTGGTTGGTATTGTCCATATTATATTATTTCTAGAATGTAAAATTTGGGCAAGGGGATGAAGAACCTCTTTGAAATTGTTAATCATATAATAAGCGAGAGTGCAAGTATATAGAAATATTTGTAACATTGAACAAGAAGTATGATGAATGTCACAATTTTCCTCATGGACGTTTGCAATTAGGGCAAGTAAATACCATATAATTTGAGCTTTAATGTTCAATTAATCCATGTAAATTGGCAGCAAGCACACATGAATCTCTCCCTCTCTCTCTCTCTCTCTCTCTCTCTCTCTCTCTCTCTCTCTCTCTCTCTCTCTCTCACTTGTACCAGATAACATGGCATGTGATCCATATGATTCTATAAGTAGGATTCTACAGTAAATCCCATGAAACCTGAATAGATGAAGATGTAGACAAGGACATAGTTCTTGCTTTTGTTGAATTGATCGTAAAGGCGTATTCATCTACGTAAGTCCTGCTTGGGGAAAAGTTGAGTTGATAAAGATATAGATAAGTACATATTTGTGCTTATGTCATAGGAAAAATTTAGTTTCATATTCCTGTATTCCAATATGAAAGTATTGAATCCATGCTTATTTATTTGGACAAAAAATCTATGCTAATCTCATTTTGTATTTAAAATTTAAGCTTTGAATTAAATAGTGAATTTCCTCTTTTGGTGTATGCTGTGATTTGAGTTTGGAGGGGAACTGCTTTATCTTTGATGTGAATTTGATTAATTAGTATTTGAATTTTTAATATGGATATATACAGTATTTTACATCATCAATGTTTGACATGGAGGTGAACAATATTTAACATCATCAGCTTGTTTTCTATGGGATTCCTTTGATCCATTCTAAATTGTAGTGACAAGTCTAATTACAGTAATGTTAATCATTTAGTTGGTGACAGATAGATTTGGAATTTCATATCTGAGGACACTTTTTTCATTGTAATTATTTATAGCTAATGCTGAGCAACATTTACAGTTGTGAAGTTCCACACTAAATTTTTGCTGATAATCCATGTTATATTCGCAGATTGAGGAGAAGCATAGGGATCTCTGTCGCTTGGTCATACAGTTCATACCGCCTGTGACACCTCCCCAGTTGCCTGGTTCAGTGTTCAGAACATTTTTACAGAACATTCTACTAAAGAACAGAGGAGCTGACCGGAACCTTCCACCTCCTGGAGTTTCAAGCAATTCCGTTCTTGTTTCTTTGTATACAGTTATACTTCATTTTTTATCTGAAGGGTTTGCAATGGGAGATATTTGTGGCTGGTTGAAGAGCAGTGAAAATGGTCCTGATGTTGGTTTTCTTCATAGGGGTGGTCAACGAAGCTTCCCTGTAGGTTTATTTCTTAGAAATGATCCTCAACGAAATGACAATTCTAGGCTTGGAGGATCGCTTAATCATCTCTCAAAATCAAACCCTGTAAATGATGAGGAAGCAGAAGTAATTCGGTGGGAGGAAGGCTGTATGGATGATGAAGAAACCAGAGTGACTCATTCAAGTACAAAAAAACCATGTTGTTGCTCATGTTATAATGATGATTTTACAAGAATCTCAAAGTATCCGATTAGATACACAGCCAAAGGTTCTCATGTCCATTGCAGTCCAATTCCAGAGAGATCTGCTCATGTTGCTACAGAATGCAGTACTGGAAATTTGAATGATGAATTAGCAGATAAACCTAGCTCTAGTTATCAATCTGAATCTGAGTTTAGTTATTGCCCAGTGCAGCAATTGAGGTTTGTACCAAGGGAAAATAATATGTCTTCAGCCACACTCAGAGAAGAAGAACTTCTAGATGTTCTGTTGCTGTTGTATCATATAGGTCTTGCACCAAATTTTAAGCAGGTAAGGAGATAATGGGCAAGATCGTTTTTTTATTTAAAGAATACAGAGTGTTGCTGATCAATGTTTTTGTTATCCTTAACCTGTTGTGGTCAATATCTATATCGTTGTAGTCATGGTCTGATGTGGTTTTGTCTTTAACAGGTTAGCATTCTTAGCAGATAAAAATTTGTTAAGGCTAAAACTTAAAATAACATTGGAATTGTGATATTCTGTTGGTTGATTTGATGATACTGTTATTTGCTTGGTTTTATGTTTCCTTGTTTATTTTTTCCCATATATGTTTTGATTTTAATAGTGACACGGTCTTTGCCTTTTGTTCTCTGCCTTCTGGTTGTGTGCTTTTATTTGTTGATTTATTTGTCTTGCCTTTTATGTGAACTGACCAAAACCTTCTAGGCGTGATCATAGTCCTCTTACTGATTAATCTGAAACGTAGGTATTATATTTCTTGATGCGTGTGCATTTGTGTGTGTGTATTTCAAATGTTGTAAGATTTCTGAAATTTTAAAATCCTGGTTGCAGGCATCGTACTACATGTCTCACCAGTCGCAGTCAATATCCCTCCTTGAAGAAGCTGATAAAAAAATAAGAGAAAAAGTTAGTAGTGAGCAATTAAAGCGTTTGAAAGAAGCCCGCAACAGTTATAGAGAAGAAGTTATTGATTGTGTCAGACAATGTGCTTGGTAAGATGACCTTGAAGATTAGCTTGTTTCCATAATTTATATATGTGCTGTTTACCTAAATTTTTTTTGGCTACAAGTGTTCAGAAGAATTAACTGTCTTTTACTCCCCTCTCTTTTCTCTTAAATATATGTTTGTTGCATTTTTGTCTTTTAAATTTAACCATATTCGTAGAATGATCGGGGGACACACATTTTTGACACATATTTTGACACACATTGTAGACCATTGGATTAAAGCATAATTAATGGCTGGATTTAATCTGACTTTATAATTATTTATTTTTTTTAATAAAACTTTTGGAGGGTCTTGGGAACATAAATAATAACTTTCAATTTTCTTTTCTCTCTCCAATCTCACAAGATCCGAAAAGGAAAACAATAAAAACAACACTCTTTCATCCTTCTTTTTTTTGGCGCAAAACTCTTTCATCCTTTTTATTTTTTGCGCAAAACTCTTTCATCATTTTGTTTTTTGCGCAAAACTTTTTCATCCTTTTTTTTTGGCACAAAACTCTTTCATCCTTTTTGGGGCTGAAATATCACCTGTTTCTTCTCAACCCTTTTAACCAATTCGTTTCCTACTCACCCCAGTCTTGGCTGAGCCAAATCATCATCTTTACCCACATGTTAGAGCATGTAGTTGTTTGGTGGCCCTCAGAACTGTACCTTGGGGTTATTAGCCATTCTAACTACAATGGTGAGCTGGGGTCCTTTGTTTCTGCAACTTATAAATGGCTTGGCTTAACCAGTAATATCCAAATGATTTAACTTGATAACTTGATAAGAACGCCAGATTAGAAACAATACTTTAACTTGATAAGAAAGCCATTCTAACTAAAATGTTGAGCTGGGATACTTTGAAAGCCAGATTAGAAACAATACTTTAACTTGATAAGAAAAGTCTGTAAAACTTGATGTAAATTTGGATAATAGCTAGATCAGTAGATTGAGAGGATGCTCTCTCAAATGATTTATAGTTAGCCATCTTCTATTCTGGTGTCTGGGGTTAAAGACATCTTCTACTCTGGTGTCTGGGGTTAAGCCAAACAACTTACAAGTTGCAGAACCGAGGATCACCATTGTAGAGTTAGAATAAGCAATAGCCCCTAGGTGCAGATATGAGGGAATCCAAACAACTACATGCTCTAACATTTGCATGAAGATGCTGGTGATTTTGCTACTCAGCCAAGAGTAGGAGGAAACAAATTTGTTAAGGGTTTGAGCAAGAATGGGTGAAAAGAACAGAGATGTTTCAGCCCAAAAAAGAACAAAAAAAAAGAGGTTTTGTTTTGTTTTTTTTTGTTTTTTTTTTGGGTCTGGCGAGATTGGAGAGAGAAACAAGAAGACATTAAAAGTTGTCCTCATTTATACTCCCAAGGCACTACACAATTTTTATTAAATAGTAAATGATTATATAGTCAGATCCAATCTCAGCCATTAAATATGCTTTAATCCAATGGTTAATAAGGTGTGTCAAAATGTGTGGCTTTTTGTGTGTCCCTCGATCCTGACCCTATGTATATATATTATTCACACATCCGGATGTCTCATGCGGATACCACTGTAAATAGGGAGGAAAGTAGGGAAAGGTAGTAGAAAAGACATGGGGTCTGCACTATAATGACATCTGGACGTCTGCATAGGAGATTTCTATATATATACACACACACATACATAGTTTAGGTTTTTTGCATACATTTACGTACTCTGTTTCCTTTGGTCACTCTGTCATGGATTACAGGTACCGTATTACTCTAATTTCTCGATGGAAGCAAAGAGGAATGTATGCAACATGCATGTGGACTGTCCAGTTGCTTCTGGTTCTTAGCAAAGTGGATCTACTGTTCCTGTATATCCCTGAATATTATCTGGAAGCTCTGGTAAGTTGATTCTTCTTTTATTGAACTTGACAGATTTGATGTCCAGTGAAGCCTTGTCAAACAATTATGTAAAATTGATTTGAGTATAAGTGCTTGCGCTTTTCCCTTCTGATAGGAGAAAGATTATGTTTTCACTTGTTTTGTTGCATATAATAAGCATTAACACTTGTGTTTGCTCTTGTTTTATTGCATCATGTAATAAGAATATTCCTGTCTTAAGTTCTTTTCATTCGATGTTTTTTTGAGGATGGCATTCTCATGTTACTAATTCTCCAGAAAAATATCGGGTGGTCTCAGTATGTACTATCCCGTGAGAGTGGTTATGGAATTACATTAGGATGCTATATAATTGCTTGGAAAAATTCTGAGAGAGCTTTAAATATTTCTACAAATTCGTAAACTTCTGATCTTTTATATGTGACAAGTATAAAAAGGTTCATCTGCTCTCTTGAAGTTTCTGGAAATACTAGATATAGCCACAAATTGCTATGACTTATTGAGCCAGGCTTTCATTCCACGAAAAAATATTGAGCCAGGCTTTCTGAAGCATTCTGTATTTGGAATTATTCATTGCTCTACTATTCCTGCAGGTTGATTGCTTCCATGTGTTGCGCAAAAGTGATCCTCCCTTTGTACCTTCATCAATATTTATCAAGCAAGGCCTTGCTTCATTTGTATGTTTTATCTTTTAACCTTGTGTTTCCTACTTTCTATTATGTGCTCTACTCTGTGTACAATTTGACATGACAGTTACATACTGAAAAATACAAATGGACGCCTGTAATTTGTCGATGGATTACTGGTTATTGGATTTAAAAACGATAATTGTTTAAACTGACAATTCTTTAAAAAGAAATTAAGGATCCACTATAATGAACACAAATTATTTCTTTTCAGATGCGATAATTGAGCATCAAAATAATTTGTGTTTTGATTTACCTGAAAAACAATATTAACTCTGAAGTTTGCTATATTACACGTGCTTATTAAGGAAAAAAATGATTTTTTCATATTTTATGTGCTTGAGCTTTTTTAGCGTAGGTCCTCTGAAATTTGGACCCTGATTTTTCCATTACAGGCCAACATGACCAGCTTATTCATGAAGATTATGAGTTTTTTTTTTTGGGTTTGTTTTTTTCCTAGATATTTGAATAATGTATTTGGAATGCTGAATCTGTGGCTTGTTTCACAGGTAACTTTTGTGGTCACGCACTTCAATGATCCTCGAATATCAAGTGCTGATCTACGGGACCTGCTTCTCCAATCGATCTCAGTCTTGGTACAGTACAAAGAATATTTGGCTGTTTTTGAGAGTAATGAAGCAGCCACACAGAGGATGCCAAGGGCATTGCTGTCAGCATTTGATAATAGATCATGGATCCCAGTGACGAACATTCTTCTGCGTTTGTGCAAGGGATCTGGCTTTGGTTCTTCAAAACATGGAGAATCGTCAACATCTGTTGTCTTCCAGGTGAATGATCTTAATTTTGCTTTAGGATTTTCATCGTATATCTTGTTACCATCAAATAGCTTCTGATTCTTCTCTGGCCTCTTAATTCATGCAGAGATTGTTAGGGGAAACTTGTGTCAGTGATGAAGAGTTGTTCTCAGCTTTTCTCAATCGCCTGTTTAACACTCTCAGCTGGACAATGACTGAATTCTCAGTTTCAGTTAGAGAAATGCAAGAGAAGTACCAGGTGTGGATAATTTTATCCCTATTCAGACATGCAGTAATATATTATTATTATTAGCATTTTGTTTGTGTTTTACTTGATTAGTTTTATCACTGTTTTCTACTTATATAACTCTAGCTTAAACACACTTTGGTTTTATTGAGAAGAATGATTCTCTCTCTCTCTCTCTCTCTCTCTCTCTCTCTCTCTCTATGTATAAATATGTACACACACTATGTATGCTGTATGTCATGCATAGATGAGCTTGGACTTCACTGTGGGGGGTGCTATTGTAATGGGGAACTTAGAGAGGAAATAGTGAAAAGATATTGGAGTGACTTGGTAATAAATAGCCTCATATTAGTGACTTGGTAATAAATGGCCTCATATTTAACCAATTTGACTTGGTTTCACACTTTTATTGTCACAACAATATATGTTTCAAAGCAAAATGAACACGGTTCATCAAAAGCAAACTAATTCAGTGAAAGTCCTGTTCTAAGGTCAAATTGTACTGGCTGCCCTGCCGGTTCCCGGTTAACTAGGTTGCTCCAGACTGAGGATACTCATGTTTGACTTTGGTATAGTCAGTAATAGTTCGAGCGCTATGCATGGGAAAGTGCAAATTTTACTTGGCTATTTTACATTCCAATTTTTTGTATTTCCCTCCTCAGATTTTATTTTTATTTTTTAATTTTGAAGTAAACATCTCTTGCAGGTATTAGAGTTCCAGCAAAAGAAATGCAGTGTCATGTTTGATCTTTCAAGCAACCTTGCAAGGGTTTTGGAGTTCTGTACCCATGCGATACCTCAAGCATTTCTATCTGGAGCTGAAACAAACCTTCGAAGGTTAACGGAGTTAATAGTCTTTATTCTGAGCCACATAACATCAGCAGAAGATGCTGAGTTTTTTGACTTGTAAGATTCTGTGCCTGCAAATACAAAGACGGCTATTACTTTCCAATTTATCTGTGGTGATGCACTCCAAAACTGAACTTATCTTTGCTCTCACCATAAGCAATGCACGAAGTTAGTTTTGGGGTGTAAATAAAAGTTCCCTTTATTTTTCGTAGTTTTTATGTTTTATGTTTATCTTTTTTATCTATTTTTTATTTGATTTAATGATAGTGCTGTAAACTGCCATGCAGCATTGTACTGTGAGAGGCATATGCATGTAAATAAAATAAAAATACGAGGATCGAACCATTTCTTCCCACTCCTTTCAAATTTAATAAATGTTGGTTGATCGTATTTTTTCATTATAGTTCTGTGGTATCATTTACTATTTGATTCCTTTGCATTCCATATTTGAAGTTGTGGGGATTGGTATTGATGGCAAGCTGTTCCATGGAAAACCCTTGATAAGCTTTTTATATGATCCATGACAGTCTTCAAATTGTTTTGGAATTTTCACTTTTCCTTTTAGATTTTCGTACTTTGATCGAGCTTTCTCACTGTTGGTTGATCGTATTCTCTTATATTTGTCTTTTTCATGTATCATTTATCAGATTCTATTTTGCAGGTCGCTGAGAAGACATGGTCAATCCTTAGAAAAAGTAAACCGAGGAATGATTTTGGCACCTCTTGTCGGTATTATCTTGAATTTGTTAAATGCTAGTGAACAGATGGAATGCATGGAACACAACGATGTAGTGAGCATCTTCGCAAGCATGGGTTGCCTTGACAGTTTTCATTGCAGGTTCCAATACCTATTGGATTACAACTGGGTTAGCCTCTCTCTCTCTCTCTCTCTCTCTCTCCCTCTCTCTCTCTCTGGGGTGAAGAGATGCAGTCTTTTCATCTAACAAAAATTAAAAGTGTTATTGACCAAAATGGTCCCCCAATGTCTGCTCCAGTCTCATTTTGGTCCACCAACTAAAATTTTCATTTCAGTAGTTCTCCAACTCTCTATTTCATATCAAATTGGTCCTACTGTCAAAGTCTGTCAATTTTGCCATTAAATTGAGGGGTAAAACCGTCCATATGAAATAAAATATTAATAAAATAATTAAAATTTGAAATAAAATATTGCAAAAATTATTACAACTGAAAAAAAAAAAAAAAATTTGTCGCAGAATAGAGAAGAACAAGAACAGAAACCTGTACTGCCACCACCAGCACTCCAATCCCAAACCCAGCTAACTCATACAACAGCCACTCTCTCTCTCTCTCTCTCTCACTGCGACCACCACCTCCCCCACCAAAAGCTTCTCAAGACACCCACCGCCTCTCTCTTCCCCCACCCCTGGGCCTAGCCCCAACACCCATGAAGCCCACTTCTCCTGCAACTCATAATCAGAATCGGATCCTATTCACCTGGATTTTCTCACTTTTTCCCTCACTTTCTAGCCTAGATTCTCTCTCACACTGACACGAGTCAGTAAGTCTGACTCACCAACTCACCAATTTTGCAATTCTCGGAATCACTAAACTCTCAACTCATTTCTCTCTTGGCTTCGTTCACACTGGACGAAGCTTGTGGACTTCACCTGAAGACTCAAAGACTCCAAGCCTTTGATTTCTCTCCAGTTGGGCAGCTGAAGCTGAGCGAAATGTTGAATGCCTAGTGTATAATAATTTGTTTAAACGAATTGAAGATATCAATAACCTCAAATTGAGTGGTTTGTTTTGTTTTATGGGATGCTATTTTGGTGGTGATGATGCTGCTGTTTTGGGTTTTCTTCAAGGCGATCAAGTAGCATTGTGTTGCTTTTAGCATGAAATAAATTGTTGTTGTTGCTGCTTCTAGTTGAATCCAATTGGTCTGCTTTTTGCATTTTGAAGTGTTGTGGCAGACATTGGGGCTGCAAGCGGCTTCACATTAGCTTATATGTATGATTTTACCCTCAATTTAACAGTAAAATTGACAGACTTTGACGGTAGGACCGTTCTAATACTAAATGAAGAGTTGGAAGACTATTGAAATGAAAAATTTAGTTGATGGACCAAAATGAGACTGGAGCAAAAGTTGGGGGACCATTTCGGTCAATAACCCAAAATTAAAAATATTTTAGAACTTATTTTTCTTCTCTTGTGAATGTAAAGCAAGTTTATCAGTCCTATCATAGCTGTGTACACATCAGTAACCTGGTTTCTTCACGATTTCTGTGAAGCATTTAAGTTTAACTCAATTAGTAAGATATTTTCACATGCATGCATCCTTCCGTGATTTAGGTGGGGTTTGTAGCTGTGTCTTTAGGTTGTTCATATGGCTGAGTCCTTGACATCGAATTCCATATAACAAATTAATTTTCAGTAGGTTTCTCTCTCAATAGAAGAGGATAAAAAGATGACAAAAGAAAGGAAAAAGCTCTTCATTGGATTTTACACAAATATGCTGTATTTACCATCTTGTTTATACTGTAGTTTGTTTATTTTCCAGGCTGGAACCTTTAGAGGCGATACATATCTTGTAAAACTTGCCCAGTTAGAGAATTTTCTTAGCCTTCTTAGCCGGAGCCAATCACAAGAAAATACGATATACAGGGGAGAAACAGATGGGAATGATGACATGTGCTGCATTTGTTATGCCTGTGAAGCAGACGCCGAGTTTTCACCTTGTTCGCATAGGTCTTGTTATGGCTGCATAACGAGGCATCTTTTGAATTCCCACAGATGCTTTTTTTGCAATGCAACAGTTGTGGACGTCGTCCGGATTAGTGAGAAGAGTTGATAACATTGCTTTTTAGTTTGTTCCTTTTAGTTTGGGTTCTTGTCTCCTTGTATTTATCCTTGAGCTGGTCAGCAACTGATCACTCACTGCTGCTCAACTGTCAGCCACAGAGAATTGTGAAATGGCAGAGCACAAAAGGAAGAAAATGTAGAAGGGAGGGAAGGAGGAGAGAAATATAGAAGATAATTTACTTCCAGTTTCTGCATTTAGAATTATATAATTATACAGTGTACATAATCGAGCTACAATGTTAACAGTGTTGGGGTGTGGAAAAGACTTCAGTGGTGGATGGTTGGTGAAGAATTTTGTAGAGTTAGAGGGCATTATTCTGTAAATATGAGATGTAAATGGAAAGGAAAATCTTTTGGCTCTCTCTCTCTCTCTCTCTCTCTCTCTCTCTGACAAACAAGCTGCACAACCTTTTATTCATTGATTTGGACATTGCTGCACTGGGAAAGATAAAGCAGCAGTCAAAAGTGGTGCTTTTGTTGCCAACTTAAAAGTGCCATTCACACATTGAAGAGTACAAAGTTATTATTTTTATTGGGGGTAAAACCGAGTTGACTAAGAAGTGAACAAGCTGTCGTACCGAACTAGACCAGTTCTAACTGGTTCCAGTCTCGGTTTTACACCTCCAAACTCCCGCCGAACTGGATTGGTGGATTTAATATACGTATGTAATAAATGCTTGTAATTTAGGGTTTGACAATATCAGTTGTTAAACCGGTTCAAAACCATATGCTTGTAATTTTTCATGTTACTAGAATATCTGTAGCAATGAGCATAAACATGTGTAATTTATACACAAAAAGTAACTGATTATCAATTGGCATGTATAATATATATATTCTTCTATCCGAACGTTATTATTATGTGGACGTCAAGGTTTTTTTACTATCCCACCCCAACTTTCCTTCCTGTTTACAATGGCATCCACATAACAATAATAACGTGCGGACATCCAAATAAGAAAATAATTAGATATTGTAGAACCGGTTCAAAACTGGAAACCCGTGAAAACGCACCAGTGTTGTAAAGGAACTGCACCGATAGTTTCTCTAGCCATATTGGCAATAACCGAACCGCTATATCATGAGGCCCAAGATTAATCCGGCAAATTGGGTAGAAACAGAGCCCAATTGATAATCTTACAGGAAGGAAATGACAAAAGACCCTCGGCTAAGCCAGAAATGACGCACAAATTGTTTGCTCTGCTTAGGCCTGCTTGCTGCTGGTGGACATTTCGAGGGCCGAGTGACCAAGTCTCGTAGGCTCCTCTCCAGAGAGAGGGAGAGAGAGAAGGAGAGAGGGAAGCAATGTTGTCTGGTCTGAAATTGCAGGTGAAACCCACAATCACGCAAAGCTCATACTACAGCTTCCTGGGGAGCACAAAGCCTGACCGTCTGCCGTACCATCTCAGGCTTCCGGCTCGACGGGTGAACTCGGTGTCCGTACGGTCTGAGCATGTTAACGAAGCATCTCAGCCGTCAGTTTCATCGCACTACACGGAAAGTGTGGGATCTCCATTACCTTCGGCTTCACTTCTTCAGCTCTCGCACTGGAACCTCACCCACCGCCACATCGTCTTGCTCAATGTCGTTGCTTGCGCCGTAACTCTCTCTCTCTAGATTTTTAATATACTTTTTATGCTTTTGGAAGCATAGTTCTGTTTCTGATTGAAGTTTAATATGCTTTGGAAAGTAGATTCTTCAAGGTGTGTTTTTCTTCAGGGTATTCTGAAAGCAAAACCCAACAATCTCAGCTAACATTTTTTGAAAGAATTACAGAAATTGGTGGTGTGTTTCTGCTATTGAGTCAAGTTTTGTTTTTGGTTTTTGGGGTTTTCTAATAGGCAGCAGTTTCTGCGACGTGGCTCTTCTGCTCTGCAATCCCCGCGCTTCTGGTTTGTAGTCTTGAATACTTGATTTTAATCAGCATTGGAAATTGACTGTGTTTTTCTTGAGCAATCGCTGTTAGTAAAGTGAATTTTCAATGTGGTTTTCTAAAGGCTTTCAAGAGAGCAGCTCAATCACTTGAAAAGCTGATGGATGTTATGAGGGAAGAGCTTCCTGACACGATGGCTGCTGTTCGGTTATCCGGGATGGAGATCAGTGACCTCACTATGGAGCTCAGTGATCTTGGGTTGGCATTACCATTTCAAAGTTCTTATATGCTTAAGCAAAATGGAAGATATCTTTAATAAACTCATTATCAGCTGACTCATTTGGTTTGTGGTGCAGCCAGGAAATTACACAGGGTGTTAGAAGTTCCACTCGAGCTGTTCGCGTGGCAGAGGAGAGGTTGCGCCGCTTGACAAACATGGCTCCATCAGGTTATCCATGTCTTCTGTAGTATTTTTGTTGTTGTTGTTTTAACTTTAGTTTTTCAATTGGATTTTGGAGCAATGAATGTAAAATTCATCTTTACTTGCTTAGCATCGGTGCAGGAGGTAGCCAGTCCGAAAACTGAGGTTCCAGGGCCAGTTTTGGCTAGAACTGCAAGAGGCATACGGGAGGGGATTGTGAAGGGCCGTGCTCTGTGGCAAATGTTTTTCACTATCACCCGGTTCTCTAGGCTGGCACTCAACTTTATAACCAGTCGAAATAAGCGGTAGAGTAGATCACAACCATACAAGAGCTTCAGGGTGAGCAACATCAAATTTTTGTGAATATACATAGCTTTAAAAAAAGAAGTTTCATGTCCCAATTTAATGATTCTAAGTTAGAATGGTGAACTTTGTAGTCACAGTTTTCCATTTCAGAATGTTGCCTTCATGATAGATATCCTTTGGTTTGCGTTGTTCCTTTTTTTGGTCACTTGGAAGTGTAATTGGTTTCTTGTAGATTTGTATGAGAACACCTCTGTAATGCTTTCTGCTTGATCAAATAACATCGTCTGCTTTTAATTTCCCCCCGTACTACGTTACAGCTTTGATTAAAGTTGTGCAATGGTATAATCTGATTAATTTTGGGTGTTAGCTGGCTGTGGCTTGATGTTAACCTGGTATCAATTAAACAGTAAATATAGATCTGGAATCAAGTCATTGAAGATTACTACTATAGGCATATGCTCTTATGAAGCGTATTGTATATTCATGCTAGAACCAATATACTATATTGAAAATACAGTTGAATGCGTAGCTATAAGACTATAACTAGGTTCAGTCTTTTTGTTGGATTGAACATGGTTGGATTTAGAACAAGTAATTCAGTTGATAAACGAATATCCTAGTATGTCATTTTAGCAGGACTAGTAACACTGAGTTTTAGGAGAAGATGGGTGAGTTTGAGAAGAACGACAACGAATGGTATTAACGAGTATGAATACACTAGGAATCTAACAAATGGACCATATTGCTGTCTATGGCTATGTGAATACTGAGGTTCTTTGCTTGGAGTTTATGGAGTAACAGGTATAAATTTGGAAGTCATTGAAAAGCAAAGGAGGATAACCGAGCACCGCAGGTACAGTTAGGAAGAAAATATATTAATTAAATGCTTTAGGTAAGTGGGAAAAAAATGGGCAGAAAATGTGATTGGATGGTAAATTGGGCAGTCCTGATTTTCATCTTTGTATGTTCTCTTCTTGAATAAGAGCTACGGTAGCAATAAATGAATGGCTTTCTCTTTAATTATGTATTTAGGGTGCTTAATTATGTTCTCTTAGAGAATTTTCTTTTTATAGTGAGGCCCTTGCATGATACTTGGTGAATATAAACATACTTGTATTAGGGTTTAATACCACAGTGTCCAGTGTTTTCCTTGAATTTGAACAATTTCTTCCTTTGAATCTTGGTCCCTTTTGCCGAATTTGACATTAATCTACTTTAATATGTGAGCCTCTACGTGTGATTAACGGATTAAAACAAACTAACCAAATTGGACAAATTCAAAATTTATGATGATTTCTGTAATGCGTCTACAAACCTGATGTTATCATTTTTCTTTTGGGGAAGGAATCCAAATTTCTTATACATCTTAGAAGCAAAAAGAAATAAAACTTAGAAGCTACTTTTTTCTTTCTTTGGTCTGAACCCTCACTCACTGGTGGATACAAGTATAAAATGAAAACCTTAAAGCTGCGAAAACCCACAGCCTTAGTAAGGTTCCCTGGGGCAATAACTTAGGGTCTAATATGAGAAACTTGCTTAAGGATGTGAGTAGATCTGAGCACGAATTGGTTTGGGAGATCGAACTTTCGGAGTCCCAACCCTACTGACCTGGGTACATCATGTGAGTGTTGAGAGACTAGAAAAGAAAATCAATCTCTTTTACTTAGAGGTTGCAATGTAGCAGCAGATGCTATTGATTTATGGTGGGATTTGCAGACATCAACTAATGGTAGCCACATGCTGGCCCTCTCCTTCTCTCTGATTTTGATAGAAGGGAAAGTGTAAAGGACATTGAGAGACTCCCTGATTTTGATAGATGGGAAAGTGTAAAGGACATTGAGATTCTGGCTTGCAAGAGAAATGCCAAAGACAAGAGCTCCATACCAAGTAAAACATGACAAAAGTACCACCTCCCTTTCACACCTCACGACCGCCCTCATATCCACTACACACTTGTTCATTTCTCTTTTTTTTTTTGGGTCCTCTTGGAATGTTCATTTCTTTTGCTTTGATGTCCTCACCACCACAATTTTACTACCTCAAAAGGGTAGAGATTTTCATGCTTACGTTTTACCGGTTCATATTCTTTTGTATCTTTATGTATTTTGGTAATTGAGTAAAGAAAAGGGGAATCAAAGTACAAATAAAGGGCAAACATGAACTTAGCCAAGTTGGCTAGAGCGGATGCTCTCTCCTCTTCACTCGAGTTCAAATCTCATTCCCGTAGCTTAGATTAGATTAAATTAGAATATCGCTTTTATAAAAAAATATATATATACAAAACACAGGAAGGAAAATGAAAATCGCTACTCTAGCAAATATTTTGACAAAAGAGATGAGTAAAAATTATTAAATTGCAAACTAATCCTTTTTAAAATATAAATATATATAGAGGAACCCTACTTTTTCCTAAGCTTTTTCTTTTCTTTCAACAAGTTTTGGGTGGGTTTCAATTTCCAAAGCAAACAAATTATCTACAGACAGCGTATATAAACATCTCTTGGTTTTATACATTGTCTCTCTTGTTTTTATACATTGTCTGGGAATATCTCGAAACTAAAAAATTGTTTTATGCAGGACGTCTTATCTTTAATTAAACACTGAATTATCGATATGCCATACGATATTCTATTAATATTAATGAAAATACATTAATAACATGCCGGTATGTTTTGTTGTTTACAATGACATTGGCATATGATATATCGACATATCGGATGTCTGTTTTATTGTTTACAATAACATCGGCACATGACATATCGACAGATCGGATGTCTGTTTTATTGTTTACAATAACATCGGCACATGACATATCGACAGATCGGATGTCCTGTATAGAACCGGACTAAACCCATCAATACCATTGCTTTTTATATAAAAATGGTAATAAACTTAAATTATCATGGCAATAGCTATTTGTGTTAGTGGCATTGATTCCCCACTTTGTTAGAGAAGGAAGACCTTAACTCAAATATTATGAACAAATTGTTGTTGAACAAGCCTCGAAATCCCATTTATTGCGAGGAGGAGCACGTATTAAGTTTTAAGGACCCAAACAACGTTCTTTAAATTATCATAAATCACAGTTGAGAAAGCACAAAGGAGACAGAAAAGGAAGTTAAGAATATGAACAAGGAAAGGTCAGTATTAATGAATAGAAGTGAAGTAGGAAGAGCTCCTGATCAATCACAGACAAAAGAACCCAAAAAAAGGGAGAGCAATTTACATTTTTTTATAGCAAAGAAACCAACAAGAGACTTCCATTAGTTGGATAATACATCCATAACTGTACATTAATGTCCTCATCAGTTCTACTTGATTAGAAAGAGATCTTAAAAATGTACAAACATAGGGAAAACTTGGGAAAAAAAATAAAAAAGAAAGGCTACAGAAGCCATGCTAGGTTTGTGGAACGTCTGTGTTGAGCTAGAGCTGTAATTGAAGTAGTTTAGGAGGAAGAAACAGAAGAAGAATAGTTAATCTGACCACCCGGGCCAGAGCTTATAGGTGGTTTAGTCAGCTTCCTTGATCTTGTAGCCATCATCATAATTGTCTCTTCCTGCATTACATACATAAATACATACAGCCAGGCCCATACGTATAAAAAGAAAGGATGGCAAAGCAAACTATAAACGAGAGAGAGAGAGAGAGAGAGATTGGTATATTACATTAAATTTCATTTCTCTTTCGGTCCGTGGAGGAGGAGGGTGTTGATTATGATCATCATGAAGTCCCAAACAGTTGAGGCAAGCCTTGATGACTTGTTCAAAGAAAGTGCAGGGGCTGTTGAAACGGGGTCCTTCTCTCCGCTGCTCCTCAGTTGCTGAACTTTCCATGTTCTGATGAATTTCCTCTTCGTTTTCTTGCCTCTGCTTCTGCTACTTTTGTCTACTTCTTTTTCTTCTTCTTCAATTAGTTTGCCGGTTTTGGTGATCGGTGGTTTGGTGCAGTTGTTTCACCTGACACCTTATGTTGTCGGCGAAACACAAAAAGAAACAAAGTATTTCGCAAGAGACACCTGCCACTGTGCTTTAATGCTAAGAATGAGTGAGAGAGCCTTTGACTTGTGAATTTCCCTTCTTTTGTCTTCCTTTTAAATAGGGTTTTTCCTCCTTTTTATGTGGGAAAATTTAGAAACATCATAAAAGTTAATATATCAATTTCAATTTGCCAACTTGAAGAAAAATCATCTCGATTTTTCAAAATCTATGATTTGTCACATGACATGACTACTCTTTTTTTTTTTTTCTCCGATCAAGATATGTTTCTTTAATAAGAAACAGAACATTACAAAAGGCCTAGTAATAACAATCATAACATCCCAAGCCCAACATCATTAAAATTAAAACTAAAACAAAATAAACTGAATGAAGCCCACAAACAAAATCCCAACAACACTATAAACCCGACCCTATCTAATAAGGTTAACTTTAAGCATGAGTCGTCACCGTTACCGTTGCCGCCATCGCCACCGCCAAGATGAGCACCACAACCACTAGAACAAGAGTTTGTGAAGAGACTGACGAACGAGAATGGGGAAGAAGCCAAAGCTGCATCATACTCATATGGTGTCAAACCATGGATCTAAGAAGATCCCACACTCCCAAAACCAAGTAGCCATCTCACAAACATCAGTCTTGAGAGACACAAGCATAAGGGAGGAGAAGTCAGTTGAACACTCAGGGGTCGTTTGGTACGGCGGACTGTCATGGACTGGACAAAATCCTGGGACTGTCTCGGATTAGCTCGGATTGGACTAAGCTGGATTAAGTCCTGACCTACGTTTGGTGCTGCGTCGGACTAAGAAGCTGAATTGTAAAAATAGTGAAGACCTATGTTTGGTGCTGTGTCGGACTAAAAAATAATTATTTTATATTTAAAAATAATAATTTTTAAATAATTAAATGTAAGTTTTTTTTTATATTAGAATTACCAAATTGACATATATATTTCTTTTCCTCCAAACCAAATTCACATGTACATTTTCCTCCAAACCAAATTCACATGTACATTTCATATGTGCAAAAGTTAGAAATTCTTCATATATGCCAAAGTCATCTACATGACTCAGAAATTAGAGATTCAGTTCACTACATACAATTCTACCATTAATACATACAAAGAATCCACAATTTCAAAATGAAACTAATAAGCCCCACAACCATGAACCATTTGGCTTTAATGCTAGCAAAATGTTATACAATTTGTGGTGTTTCCAAAATGAAGCCAATCTTATCAATGCATCATTTGTGGTGTTTCCAAAAAGATAGATGCATCAAACTTAGCTAGGCCATGTCCTCAAGCATTGTCAGTAAGCAACTGCTCAACAAACACTTTCTTGATATCAACAACATTCATCTTTGATCCATATCTATTAATCAAAAAAGAAAAGAATTATTGAACTTAACCAATCCTACTGAAAGTGAAATAACCCCAAACTGAAAACAAAAAGTTTCATATGCAAATAGAAACATAACAATTAATGCAAAGCCACAATTAATACCATTTGCAAAGTATGGAAAATTCACCCCAAATGGACCAAAAATTATCAACCAATGTGTGCCTAATACCACAACAAATATGATGAAAAAAGTGGTAGGATTATTTCACTTTTGGCCAAAAGATGTTGCTGCTGCTGATTAACACCATGTTATTTATTGCATTTTCTTATTTGAGAGGCCAAAACCAAGTGATATTCATGCAAGACGCAAATTGCTCTGTCAAATGACAGATACAATCAATCACGGGCAATTGCAAACTCCAAACTACAAATCTTTCTCCAAATAAAAAGAAAAAACTGAGCATGACTTTGCTTTGACATGGCCAAAGAAAAAGAAAAAAAGAAAATTGAATCACCAAGTCACCAACCAAGAAAAAGGAAAATTGGCAAACTCCAAAACTACAAGTCTTCCGCTGTGTAATCTTTTAGCACTAAATCACCAACCCAAAAAAATAAATAAAAAATTCTAGGTAGTGCCAGAGTTAAGACAAAAGCCTGCAAATAATAACAATAGGGAAATAGGGAAAAAGATTTATAAAAAAAAACGTAGAGACATTCTTATGTTAGTTAATCTGCAGATCTCAGAGTTTCACATGTGTAGACCAATTAAATACATTAGAGAGTAATGAAATCCATAAAAACAGAAACCACAAGGATGCATTATCCCACATGAACCAGTAATTTCAATAAACTCAGGATTCATGTCAAAAGTCTACTCTACTTCTGAATTTCTAGGTTTTCTTAAATACCCAATTGCAAATTAATTGCCAATTAACATCAAGTATATATATGTCACTACAATAGATATGGATTCTACGAAAATTAGAGAAGAGAAGAAGAAAATTACAGAGAAAAGGAAGGATAGATTCTCAGAGCACACAGTCAAAATTGTTGAGGACAATTGCAAATATCAAAGAGATGGAAGAAGGAATAAGAGGTATCCAAAGGGAAAGACCAGAAAAACTTGCCTGGGTTTAGATTTGAAGAAGATAAGTCGATGTTGAACAAAGGAGAGGTGGAGTCGCAGAGGCGAAGTCGTGAGTCGCAGAGAGAGGCGTGTTCAATATAGCGAAGGCTTATTTTGCGAACCCATTTTCAGCTTCTCTGAATAAGGAGAACGAGTGAGGGGTTTTTTTGTACTGTTGGGCTCTACAATCCCATTTAACTTAGTTCCCTTTCTAACCAAACATGGGTTTCAAGTACAATATAGCACAGTCCAATCTAGTGAGCCCAACCAAACATGCCCTCAATAGCTAGGGGAGGGACAAAGGCATGGATGTGACAGTGGGGTTGTGATTGAGGGAAAACAGAGGGTGGACAACCAAGAAAAAACAAAAACAACAAAATAAATTAGTGGGGTTGTGATTGAGGGAAAATAGAGGGTGGACAACTATGAAAAAACAAAAACAACAAAATAAAACTCTCACAAGGAGAGAGGAAACTCTCACATAGGAGAGAGATAGAAGATTAGCTGACATGGGAGCAAGAAAGTAAAGAAGGAAATAGAGGGGCGGGGAGGAGGAACAACGACCTCCTCCCCCTTCAAAGGAGGGTTGCGACGCTAAGAAAAGTTTTGGGGGAAGGGCAGTTAGGGAGAGAGAGAGAGAGAGAGAGAGAGAGAGAGAGAGAGGTCACATGACTACTCTAACCCATCTGTTTGGATGAAGGAATTGAAAATTGCAGAGAATTATTAAATGACGGAACTTAGATATCCATCATTTAAATTTTTGTCAATTAAAAATTTTAGTGTTTGGATTTATGTATGTCAAATTTTGTAAATGAAATAAATGATAGTGAAAACGAATTCCTACTCAATAGAAATTGCGAAATAACTAATCTTTTGGCGGAAATTAAATTTAGGAATCTTGATCCCCAATTTCCAAGATTTTTCATGTTTAAGTTGCCAAACAACGGAAATATCAATTTATCCTCTTCAATTCTCCTCTAGGCCTACCCATAGCCCTTTGAAATAGGGTTGAGCATGGTACGGTACGGTATGGTATTGAGCTCATCTTGCTACTGATATCGGAAATTGGAACCGATATGGTACGGTATGGGATTATTATTTGCCAAAGTTGGTATCGTACCATACCTTGCCAAATCAATTATGGTGTGAAACGTTACCATTTCGGTACCAAAATGACACAACTGAAAAATCCACCAATTCAACAAATTCACCAAATAACTGCTCACAATTCAGCAAATTCATCAAATCTCAATTCATATCAACACAACTTATGTAATCCAATGCCTTTCTTATGGCTTACAAAGTTTACAAACCCAAATGGTATTGGTATTTGATGCCTTTGCCTTATAAAATTCATAAAATTCAGCAAAATTTTCATGATTTTATCAAAAACATCTTTTCATAATCTAACAGTTTAATAGAAAGACATAGGTTTTCCTTATAAATTGGTGTAATGTTTAATTAGCAGTGGCGGTTGGTGACTTTAGGTTTTGACCACCTCCTCTTTCTATTCTCTCTCACAAAGAAAGAGACAGTTTTTTGTGCCAGAGCCACCACTGACCAGCGCTTAAATCGAGATGAGATGAGAAGGATTTGGCTTGGAGAGAGCTTGAATCGAGTGAGATCGAGAGAGAGACAGAGAGCTGGGCATGAAGGAGATAAGTTCTTCGAATGGGCTACGTATGAGAGTGAGAGAGGTTTCGAGAGTGTCTGAGAGATCGAGGTTTGAGTCGAGAGACTGATTTTTTTTTTTTAAACTTACTCATTTCCGTGCAGTATGGTACTGAACAGTACCAAATACCCGGTACTACTACCGTTCCTTACGCACTTGACACGGTACGATATCATACCTAATATTGCCTAATCCCACATGAAACCGGTACGGTTTCGGTATTTTGGCTTTAGATGCCCAGCCCTACTTTGAAACCTCGGCCCTGCTTGAAAAATAAAAAAAAATGTAAAACTCAACCCGAACCAAAAAATTTCTGACTGGCCCGGCCCGTGACAAACCCTAGGTAAAGGTATTGCAATAGTTTTCAAATAAAAATAAAAAAAACTTTTGAAAAAAGAAGAAATAAAAGAAACTACAACCCTCTACGCTTGTTAAGATTTCAGAGGAACAAACCCACAACTCACTATTATCAACATCGATATTCTTTCCAACTTAACAACCCACATATACGGTGTAAGGTTTTATACAAAAGGTCTCGATGTTATTAGTAGTTGGACTATTCATTATATGTTATATTTTATTTTGTTAAGTTTCTAATGTGTAACTTTATATTCTTCAACACTCCCCCTCACGTGAGGCCACTCTCTAATAGGCACATATGCAACCAATTTCACATCAATAACTTTTATTTTTTAATCCGGAGTTTTGTTTGATTTAGGCCCGCATACTAGACATCCTCGACCACTCCCATGGATTTCAATAAATTCAGATGACATCTCTCTTCAATTTTCTTTAAGGTGGAAAATAGTATTTAACTTATTCATATATCATGTGTTTACCTATGAACAGCACACAACATGACCATCTACTAATGAATCGAACCCGAAAACTCTTACAACATGGGCATGATGTTAGTGCATGTAAATTTCAAAAGATTAGTTCTTAGATCCCACAATTAGGATCCAAATTTGGTACACCTAATGTTAGTGCAAATTCAAAAGTAAACTCTTATACTGCCGTAACTAAAATCATTTTCATTACAGATTTCTATGGTAAAATACAACTAAATTTTCTTTTCAAACAATGTCTGAGTCCTTGGTTCAATGGTCCTCTCCTACAATCTCCTACAATCAATCAAATACCATTCTCAATCAATGTGGTATTTTTACAATTTGGTGAATAAATTGGTGCTGTAGAACAGTACCGGGCTTGGAGATGAGCTCCTACACCTTATATCACCTTTGCCGTATTCCAATACCATACAATATTTTCTCACACCCACGAGTCCATAATTGGTTTCACCCTTTACAAGATACAACATAAACTAGGCAACCCTTGGGAGGAGAATTGACGTCAACTTTCTCTTCCTTTTCCTCTTTGTGGGGTTGAAGAACTCTCAGAGGCAAAGTCCAAGCCCAGACACTTAAGAAATGCAAGTCTCGCCAGCCTAAAATAATAGCAAGGGTGGAAATATAGATGGAAAGCTGTAGGGGCCTCCATTTCTAACATGTCCTCTCCTCTCATTATTCTACTTCTTGTGCTTGCTACTATCTCCCCTTTTATGCTTTCTTCTACCTGCCAAGATCTTACAAGCTCACATTTGTGTATGTATAATACATTGCCTAATTCTAATTACAACAGCAGGTGTTATCATTAAACATGCTTAACTAGTCAGCAAAAACAATGAACAAAACATTGTCATATGAAATTTTCTATTGGCCTAGAATAAAAATAAAAATAATATAAATGAGGTTAAGCAATTTTAGAATGAATGAAAAGGTAATGTGGTTTTTTTTTCCTTCTAAACAAGGGCAACGAGGGTATTTCAACTTGAAGATGAGAAAACCTAAGGGTTCTACCAGAAAAAGGAAAAATTTGGACTTTGGAGTATGTTAATTGGTACAAGGGTTTTACCACAAAATCACTCAATTTGCACAAAATGGAATTTCCACCAAAAGCAAGTTTCCGATGTGGGAGTCTATATTCTTTTAACATCTTCCACAACGTTAGAGGAAGGTGCTCTTTACCTTTTATTTTAGACAAATTATGGGCAAATAATTCCGTTATAGATGAAATATGTAAAGAAAAAAGTGCAGGGTCCTAATTAGGCAATTATTGCACAATAATATTAGGTCAATGGACAAGAACTTCTACAAATAAATTTAAAGTGCGTAAGGAAATGCTGCTGAACCCACAACCCACAAACCCAAACCCCACCAATCCCCTATCCCTGCCTTCCAAAGATGACCCAGAAATCGAAAAAAGGGAAACCAAATTTCGAGTCATTGTAGCTTTGCTTTAAACGATTAAAACAAAAGCAGTTGTAACTCAAGCGATTAAAAACAGTTAAGGGTTCGAATCCCCCTCCACACTATTGCTTTGCTTGTATAAAAAAAAAATTGGAAACAAGTACAACTAAAACCAAAACGAACACAAATATAATTAGTGGGATTGGGAATTCAGGAAACTATTTATTCATTTCTTTCTTTCATTCATTCTTAGATTCTTCTCAACATTTTCCTAGCTGCCAAACACATTCCGCATCTAAGTACAAACGAAATCAATAAGCAAAAAGGAGAGAGAAATCATGTAAAACAGTAAGAAAACAGAGTGGTGTGAGGAAATCGGTACCTGGGTATTTTGTAAGTGGTGTGTAAAAGCTGTGGTTGAGGTGTTGTGCTTGGGAAGATCATCAGAAACTAAGCGACTAGTGGAAGAAGATGAAGGCTTGTTGTTGCTGGTGGTGGTGGTGTTGCTGTGGTCATCGAGATCTAAGACTAAGATGCTGAAGCAGAAGAGAAGAATGAGGAGGAGGATCATCACCATCACCTGGATCCATACAAGCCATGGGATTCTGTAGCTTTCTATTGTGAATTCATCCCCAAAATTGTGCATAATCAATATATACGACTTCAAACAGCCAAGATTTAGAAACAGAGAGATGGGTTGGTGAATAAAAAGTCAGAAATTGGTTCTCTTGTGCAGCAGAAAACAAGAAGAAACAAGTGAGAAATTGGTCAGAGAGAGAGAGAGAGAGAGAGAGAGAGAGAGGAGTTTGAGTAAAGAAAGGGAAATGGAAGGTGATGAAAGGGTAATAAATAAACATATTTACTTATTTATGAAGGTACAGCTGAGAAAGATAACAGAAGTTTGAATCTTCCACGCACCAATTGACGCGCCTAAGAAAGCTGTGGAGTTATTATTTATGAGATCTATGGCAGTATCTATCTAAGGATGGTGGCTCTGGGAAGGGAAATCATCCACAAATGTAACATTTTACAGAATATGCTTTTGAATATTTGATGATCGTGAAAAACTTCATTTGAAAAAGAAAAAGCTACGTTACGGTGAACAGTAGAAAATAATATTATACTATTTATCTTTGAGAATTTGATATTCGCACTCGTAAACCGTCATCATATATATATATATATATATATATATATATATATATATATATATATATAAAATTATTAATAGAGTAACGAATGGATGATGAATTTGTTTTTTTTTCGGATGATAAAAAATTTAAGGAGAGATTGGCAACTCTCACCACTAGCACAAGGGCAGACCCACAATCTCGAGCCGGAAAGACTTATGCATAGCACCCAACTGATAGCTGTTAAATTTTAGAAAGATGGTTCAGCGGCTCATAACTAACAACACCGATATTATCCCAAACTTAACAACCTACAAAGCCCAATAGGTGTGGGGTTTTATCACAAAAGGCCTCGGTAATATTAGTAGTACTAGTGGAACCATTCATTATATATTGTATTTTATTTAGTCAAGTTTTCAATGTGGGACTTATATTCTTCAACACCAACTGCCACTGGTATGGATTTATATAGGAAATTATAGATCGCACACCAACGAGGAGATAATGAATATTTTCGAGTGTCAATAACAATTCTCTTATCTTCGCATATAAAAACAAACTATTATCTTTTCATTATCTAAATAATCTTTAATATGTTTGATTTTTTTGTAGGTTTGATATTAATTTATTACCTTTTATTTACTTCCATATTGTGAACGAATATAATTTTTTGTTTATGTAAATGTCATGCAAAATCTTAGAAACCCTAAGAGATAAAAGTTTTAGCCATCGATCTCTTTGGGGGGATCGGTGGCCTCCATCCCTCTCTTCCTCCCCTTTCCTTCCCCTCCTTACCCTCCCAAATCTTCCCGTCCCATCATCACTTCTTCTCCTTGCCCATCCCCTCTAGCCCCTCCATCTTGGCTTAGTTTGGTGGCTGCTTGGCCGTCTTGGTGACGACGTTATGATGGGATGTGAATCTGTTCGTCTCCATCCTCCTTTGGTTTGCTGCGGGCATGATCCGAGCGGTGGTGGTGATAGGGCGTTTTGTTTGTTGTTTTAGTTATGATAAGTGCAACAATTCTTTGTGAGATTGTTGAATGGTCTCTCTTCGGGAGAGCTTTTGTCTTTGTTTAGGGTTTTAAGTCCTTGAGAGATTTTTTGCTTCGTTATTTATGTTGGTGTGTTTTCAGTTTATCCAACCCGTGTCTTGGTGCATTTGTCAACTTTTCGAGAAAAGTCGCTATAGTAAAGCCATGTGACATTGGTTTGATGCTAGGTTCGAGCCATTACGGGTGTGATTGGGGGAGTACCGTAGCCATAATTATCTTTTTTTATCCCATTAACAAGGGGTGTACTGTAGCATGATTATCTTTTGTATCCCATTGAAACCTGTATTAGGTTTTTATTTGGGTCTAACTATGGGTTTCAAGTGATTAGTTGCCTATGTGGCTATTGTAATCGAGTCTTTAAGCTTTTATTAATGAGATTTCTATCATTTGACAAAAAAATGTTATGCAAAACCTTCAATATTTAATCACTATCTACTCTAGAAGTCTTAACAAATATATACTCCCATAGAGTATCCATTTGAGCAAGTTGTTTCATGTGAGTTTTTTCAAGTTCATAGACGATGGATGAAGAAATTTAAAAGTACTAAGCAATTCAAAACAATGTGGTCTAGCTTGGTGGAAAATGGCCTTGACCTGCATAATAGTGGTCTCAAGTTCGAACCCCTATGGTACCTTGGCAGGTAGTGTGTGTGAGAAAACCCCTCCTCCCTTCATATCATTTGCATAAAAAATAAAAAATAGGCGTACTAAGGAATTCATAAACAATGAAATTTCAAAATGATGGAAATTAATGTTCTAGAATTTATAAAGTTTCTTGTTTGGCTAATCTAAAAGTATAATGAATTTAAACACGGGATTTAATGTTTATATTATTGTGGTAGTGGTGTTGTCATCATGTGTAATATTGATAATGGGGTTACCAGTGGTAAAGTGGTGGCGAGCTAGGGATGAGGGTGGTGGTGGCAGTGATGGATGGTGATGGGGTAGTGGCGGAAGATGATGATGGCGATGGATGGTGGTGGTAGTGGGGCTCGTTGTGGCGATGATGGTAGTGGCAACAATGGAGGTTTGAATTTAGAGTTGTTTCATCTCATTACTATCATTTCAACTTCATTTGTTTCATTGGATAAGGTGAGCTGAGGAAGCTTCGTGACCTGAAGTGTTGATGACTTCCAATGAATTGATGATACACAAAGACTTCTAATGAGTTATGATAAATAGGATTCAATTTAGCTATCTTTTTGAGTTGTGTTTATAGTTAACTCAATTTTTTTTTAATGTAAGTGATAGTCTAAACTACAAAGGGAGGATGATGTGTCTCACACACACTACTAAGGTGTCATGATGGTTTGAACTTGAGATCATTGTTCTGTAAAGTACCTGCAATTATTTCCCATTTCTAAGTTTTCTACGCCAAGAAAATCTTTGTGTTCAATTGTGTGTTATTTTATTTCTATTAAGCTCTTAGCCGCATTCTTTTTTCACGGTTCAAACCGAATTAATTTTCTCAAATTATATGGTGGTGATGGAACCAAATTAGACCATATTAGGTATGTCTGATTTAGTGGCGGTTCTAGGATTCAAAAGCCGATTGGGCAAAACTTATATACTAAACTCTACGGTAGGAGTGAATTTCATTAATAAACATAAAAAGATACACATAGTGAGGGGAACGTAACGAGCCTTACCCTCAAATACATTTATATCTACAAATACAAAAAAAAACTAATTTCTGAAATTTCCAAAACAGCTTTGTGCGAGACCAAAAAAAAAAAATTATAGACGGGCTTGGGGTTTGTGTGGGACAAAAAATAATAATAATCATAAGTAGTGTAAGTAATATTTTTTTAACAAAAAGAGAGAAGGAAAAGGAAGAAAAAAGAAAGAGAGAGGAGAGAAGATAGAAGGAAAAGAACGAAAAAAAAAAGAGGAGAGATGAGAAAAGGAAAAGAAAGAAGAAAAAAAAGCGAGGGAGAGAAGAGAGAAGGAAAAGAACGGAAAAGAGAGAGAGAGAGAGAGAGCAGAAGAGGAAAGGAAAAGAAAGAAAAAAAAGTTTGTACAGGTTTGTATATGCTTAATTTTAGTGGGGAACATATGTAGTGTAGGTCTGGCATAGGCTAGAAATGCCTTTATCAGTTTGACCACCAGTTCGTTGGGTATGTTTTTATGGTTCGATAATAGTAATTTATGTCCACACCTAACCAACCGCCCAACTAACCAACATCCTAAACACCTATAAACCTACAGACACGAGAGCAGAGCGTGAGTGTCACATGCTATGCAGAAACGTGGGACTGGTTGTTGAGGAGCCGAAAATCTCAAGGTCAAATCCGAAGCGTCGGATCGTTTTCAATCTTACGTCATGTTCCATCAAAACAACATTATTTCTAAGGGCAAATAAAGAGTACAGAGACAAATAGAAAATAAATAAAATAATATATGGTTGGGCGGGCAACACAAAAGAGGACAAGGTCGCAAGGACAGGGACAGAGGGGCTCCTGTAGGGAAGGACGTCTGTTACGTGCCGGTTCGTCGGAATATGTTAAGTTTTGCTTAGGTGTCGATGGGCCCCACGCAAGACAACGTGGTCTGGGGAGGCTGCTTTTTATATACATTCGAAGCATCACCGTCCAAATCCAAACATGTGATTTATCAAATTCCACGAACGACCTTTTTCATCCTCACGAAGAAGAAGAAGAAAAAAAAGTCCCATTTCTTCTTCATTTTGTGTTATTTATCTGCAGTGAAAAGTGTGCGTTTCTTTGTCCGTGGGAGGTTTTATTTATCTGCATAAACAAATGTTCCTCACTCCGACCCAAAAACAAAAAACAAACGTCCCTCACAAGACGCAGACGCCTTTGTTTTAACTTTTTTGGTGCTATGAGACCATGTGGTTTTCTTTTAGAGATACTCTGGCTTTTATGGTCGGTAGAGTTGTTGACGGGTCATAGATCAACTTATACCTTGATCTAATTCAAAGGAAGAAGGAAAAAAAAAACCCAAACCGATCTGATAATCTGAGAAATCCTTCACAATTGGATCCATATTCAAATTGTTTTTTTTATTCATATCCGAATTCTTAGATTATCGAATATCGGATTCAATAATCTAATCCGAATTCTTTTATCTCATAAATTAACCAAACTAACACAAACTATATATCCATCTTCCTCTTGCATTTCTTGTGTTGGAGAACCAAAATCATGTCTTGAAATAAATGAAAATAACAACTATATAGAGGATATAGGAGAGATGAGAGAGAAGAATGAGACAAAGAGAAGAGATAGAAGATAGGAAAAGGTGACAAGAAGAAAAAAAGAAAAAGAAAGAGTATTTGAGTGAATGAGAGAGGAAGAAGATGGGTATGCTTTACCCAAAAAAATAAAATAAAAAGATGAGGTCTGAGAGAAGGAGAGGGGAAGAAGATGATGAGTAATCACGGAAAGATTAGATTGAGAAACATGGCCTACGTCCACTGTAAAAGTTCCAACCAAAATAACACTAAAAAAATGGAAAGATAGTATTTCCATTTATAATTCATGGCAAAATCAATAATACAGGTTACAATTGTTTATTCGAATATTAGGACTATAATCCGTCATTCGAGTTCTTAGTTCAGGGTCTTCTTGAAGATTAGCCAATATCGTATCTATCTCAATCGATCTTGCACTTGAACTACCAGAATTAGACGGAGAAAGACTATCCACATATATATTTTTTTTTAAAGAATCGTTCCATAATTCTACACATCAATTAATTCAATCCATCAATAATTTTTTATCCAAATTATCATATAAATATGAAAATGTCAATATTATCATACCAATCAAAACAAAACATTATTAATAAATAAATACCATAACATAACAATCAATATTCAAACTCAATAATATGGTTATCAATCAATTATAAACTCAATCAATCAATATTATCATATCCATAAATTTCATTCCATAAAAAAATATATCAATATCAACTAATATATATTATCATTATTTATGAATATAAATTTTGCTCACTTGTTGAAATATAAGGCGGCAAGCGGCGAGTGGCGAGTGGCAGCACAAGGTGGTGATGGTTGGTGCTAGCGAAGAGGTTGTGGTGGAGGTTGGGAGGTTTGGGAGGGTGAGATATTAATTTGGGAATGAAAAAGTGTTCGGGGTTTTGCTAGAGTCGGGTACAGGGGGGGAGAGAAGGGGGAAGGATGATATTTTTATTTTTTTAAAACCTGGCCCAAAACGACGTAGTTTTCAGGCCAGGTCAATTAAAAAAAATTGAATAGCCCCGGACCAAATGACGTCATTTGGCCAGGGCTCTTTTTAAAAAAAAAATTAGACTCGCGCGTACAACGCAAGGCAAGCCCCAGTTGGGAACTTTCATCGAACACCTTGTGTGCACACAAGGGGTTGCTTTGCTGCTGTCCAAAGGGTCCCATGGAGTCCTCATCCATATTTCCAGCATTTTAAGGGGTCGTGTGACCCCTATTGTCCTAAGATGCATCAACCCCTGGCGATGGCTGCTAACGAAAAAAATGAAACTAAAATAAATATAATAAAGATAAGGGAAGGAGCTAGTGACGGTACCGCAGACCACTGGTTACCAACCGATTTTTTCGGTCAACAAACTGTGGTTGACCAGAAAGTCAATGCGATTGCTGTTGGACAACGGACCAACCAGTGACGGTACCGGTTACAGTACCCGGATACCAATTCGGTTGGCTACCGCAACCAACTGAGATCTATTATTTATATAGCCGGAGGAGGGAGGGAGGGAGAGAGAGAGAGAGAGAGAGATCCCAGTGAAGCAATGGCGGAGGAAAGACAAAGAGAGACATAGATGCATAGATGGAGGAGAAGAGCGAGAGAGGGGTAGAAAGGGGTAAAGACGGAGGAGGACAATGAGAGAGGGGCATAGATGGAGGAGAGAGAGAGAGAGAGAGAGAAGAAACTGCGGTGGGGTTTGATGATGAAGAAGAATAATAATAATAAGGGTTATGAGTTATAAGTTATAACTCGATTTTTATATGTTTTTTTTGGGGATGGACTTATAAGCCGTTAAATATATTTTCGATCCAACAATATCACAACTTAGTTTGACAAAGTAGTGTTTTGGTCTTGTTGTGCTAAGTTGGAGGTTTTGAGTCCGAAACCTAGTCCTAGTGAAGGATCCATGAATCTTACCTTATAGGGTCATAGTGTAAAAGTTTCAAAAAAAAAAAAAGATTAAAAAAAACATTGAAAATGAAACGATAGTACTTTCATTCATAATTCATGTCAAAAACGACATTACAAGCTACAATTGTCCACGACGTGGTTTCATATTTTGAAAATGTAGCATTATAGCTTCATTTTCAATACAAGCAAAAACATTCCTCTCAATGTAAACAAGCAAGCTATTACTAAACCATTGATCCCCCATTTTGTTCCAAAGTGGACCTTTTGTAATATTCATGACGGAAAATACCCTCTCGACTGAAGTAGTTGCTACCGGTAAAACTAAAGCCAATGTAATAAGTAAATACACATAATTGAATGCTCGATGCATCCTTGTCTCCACCATTTGTTTTTTCGAAAGACCAGCAATCCCTTGTAATTGAGTGAAATCACTACTCAAACGCACATGATGACTATAAAGCTCAAGTTGATCTTCAAGTGCCAAAAGATCCCCATCTGAAAAAGGATAAAATTGAGCAAGACAAAGTAGCTTTTGTTTATCAAAAGCTATAATGAATCATTTGGACTCAAACATGCCAAACAAATAAGCAACTGGGTATTTACCTCATTAAAACGATCATCTAACTCCGTAATTTGCTCATCAATGACATACATAAAGAGCTCCACACTATAGTGATGACGATTTGTCTTTATTGGAGCATTATGCCTTGACCTCTCTGAAAGTACGAATGCCTTATCTATGTTAGGAACATCAATATGATGTTTGTCACAAAAGGAAGATACATCATCAACCAATACATCAAACCCATTATTCCTCATCTAATGTAGCTTTTCCTTGCATGATTTCACTAAAGCCATTGCATTCACAATTTCTTGATCTCTCTTCTGCAATGCCTATGACACATCATTTGTGAGTCAGAATATAGCTTTCATCAAGAATAGGTGAAACACAAACTCAAAAGTAAGCATTTCTCTCATTAACTTATTTGCTTCACCGTCACTATCATTGAGATTATCATCAATAATCATTTGAAGCACATAAATCACAGATGAAAACATAGAAATGATGCTAATCGAGGTACCATAATGTGAGTTCCATCGTGTGTCACTAGCATATTTGAGACTTGTTTCTTAATGCAAACCTAGCCCAGTTATAAGAAAATCATTTTCAAAAGCTGTCACATGCTCTCATTGGAGTTGCACACTAAGTGCTTCACGCCACTTACAAGATGCTCTAACATTGTTAACCACACTATTAGCCGTTGTGAAAAAAGAGGCAATGTCAATATTTTTCTTTGCCATGGTAACAAGTGCTAGTTGAAGTTGATGAGAAAAGTAATGAACATAATAAGCACAAGGTTGATCTCAAAATCTTCGTTTTAAGGCCATTCAACTCACCTCTCATATTGCTAGCTCCATCATAACCTTGTCCCTGTAGCCTGGAAAGGCTCAAACCGTTAGAAGAAAAAATGTGTTAATGGCATCATTTAGTGAACTTGAAGTGGTGTCGGTAACATGTTGGACCCCCACAAATCTTTCAATTACAAGCCCTTTGTCGTCCACATAACGCAACACCATAGCCATTTTCTCTTTTACTGAAACATCACATGCTTCATCCACCAATATAGAAAAGAATCTATCTTTTAAACCACTCATGATAACATCAAGTGTTTCAAGAGCAAATGAATTGACAATATCTTTTTGAATGCAAGGAGCTACTAACTTGAGATTCCCCAGAGCATTTTCCAACACAACTTCTTTAACTTTCTCATCATTTTCTGCAAGGAATTGCAATAGCTCCAAGAATTTCCCCTATTGCTTGAAGTGACATTTTCATCATTGCCATGAAAAGAAAGACCTTGTCGCAACAAAAACTTAGTGCACTTGATTGATGCAATTAAACATGCTGGATAAGCCATACGAGCTTGTTCGGAGTGTTTGCTCATATCCATTTCAATATGTGTATTTTGATTCATCAAATTTGTAGCAGCTTTTCTAGCTTTATTATGAACACTGCCAGCCGGTCCAACATGCACCTTCATTCTTTCTCTCCCTTTCTTCCAATTCTTAAATCCTGCTCTAGTGAAGGCTTCACTACCCACTTGTTCAAAATTGGATTTAAAAAGATAGCAATAAAGACAAAATGCAGCATCTTTAGATACACTATACTCCAACCAATCAAATTCATCAAACCATTGGAGAATGAAGCGTCGATTAATTCCTGATATATTAGTTTGTGGGAAAGAATGACATCTAGGTCGAAAAGGTCCTTTTTGTAGATATGCTCTTCGGACATCATCTCTAATATTAGTATCATAATCAATCATACAATTTCTTAGTCTGGGGTCTGCTTGAAGATTAGCCAAAACCTCATCTAACCCACTTTGTCTTGAACTTGAAATTCTTGAACTACCCACGTTCTTCGAACTAACCGATGAAGATGATGATTTTCTCTTAAAAAATCGTTCCATAGTTCTACACATAAATTAATCAAAATAATAACTCACGTCAATTAAAGAACACACCAAATCTATACCAATTAAGAATTAACCGCAAAAAAATTCATAAACCAACCTAATATAACCAATTAATCAACAAATCAAAAAATAAATCATCCAATAAATCAAAACAATATAATCAACCCATAAATTCAATTTCAATTCAATCATCATACATAACATTATTTAAGCTTAGGGTTTTAGAACTAACTTGTTGTTATCCCAATTTTTTTTTAGTGAACCTCACTTTTGTTCTTGTTTTTTTTTTTTAAATTTTAAATACGGCCCACATGTGTCCATTCTCGTTTGTATCTTGTGGATTAATTTGTCCTCTCATTAGGCTTTCCAGCCCTTTCAATTAAAAAAATAAAAAATAAAAAATAAATAATTGTTAGTGTATATATGTTTAGTAAAAATATATATTATATTAATCAAATTGGATTATTATTGGATCGGATTAAGCTAAAGTCATATTCGTTTCATTAACTTAACAGGTTAACGGGTTCGAAATATAATTAGATTATATCTCTAGATCCATCTTCTATTAATTTCATCGGATTTAGATAAAAATCTACTCCATTGATAACTCTAATGGCCTGGTGGATTAGATTGGATCCCTAATTTCTAAAACCGATATGATTGGATCAGATGACGGATTTGCTTGTGAGGATCCAATCCAATCCAATCTAGATAGTCTCATGCTTATTTTGCTATTTAGGTAATTTTCGTTAAGAAAGTTATAACCATTTTAAGTAATTTGATGGAGTTATGTTTAATATTTTATAAAATAAAATAATTTTATCTACCATTTTAGTTAGGGTATTTTGCCAAATTACCCCCTGCACTTGTACCTAATTATTAATTTATCCCCTGGCCTTTTTTTTTTATATATAGAAAATTAAGGACTCGAACTAAATTTTATTATCAATTTCCCTCTTGCCGTCCAAATTCTCAACATTTCATCTAATTTTATGTTAAATCATTGGAAAATTTTAAAAAAAAGAGGGAAAAAAAAAAAAAAAAAAAACCTCTCTATAGCCGTAGCCGTCTCCCCTTTTGAAACCCACCCCAAAGACCCAAGACCATCCATATCCCCACCGTCACCGAATCCCCTACGGCAACCCAAGACCATCCCCTTCCTCACCTCCGCCTTCCCTCTCAGTAGCCTACCCTCCCACAACCACCACACACACTCTCTCTCTCTATCTTCACCCTAAAAAATTTTACTCTACACATCCAATCACCACAGCCAACCCTTCATCTCACCGACCCAGAACAATAACTCCTCATCCCTAGCTCAACCATTCCAATGCACTCTCTCTTTGCAAACATGATCAATTTTTGTTGTTGGACCTTCTTTCTCTACCCAAATCCTCTGCTGCTTCAACAACAACCAATAAAACAAAGCATCACCCAAATCCTCGATTGAAATCCTAGTAGGCAGTGACAACCCCCATTCCCCGCCCTAGATCTGAACCCTACCAGCATCGCAACTCAATGTCCACCATCGCCACCCCCTATCTTGATCTCCTACCAACCTCCATGCCCTACTTCAAATCTGGGTTGTTTGAAACCTAGGGCTCCTCAAACCCCTCTCTCTCACACATACCCATGAAAATTTCCCCAATGGGTTGCAGGGTCGCAAGGTTGGTAGGTGCAAAGAGCTAACGAGGGTGGACATGGCTGGGGAGGCACAAATGGGTCTTGGGTCGCACAGAGAGAGAGAGAGAGAGAGAGAGAGAGAGAGAGAGAGAGAGAGAGAGAGAGAGAGAGAGAGAGAGAGAGAGAGAGAGAGAGAGAGAGAGAGGGTAGAAGGGAAAGGCGGAGGTAAATGGGGTGGGTGGGTCGCCCCTCTGTTTATAAAATAATTTGTTTTTCTTCATTTTTTTAGGTCATATTATTTTATTGTAAAGTATTTAATTAGTTTTAACTTATGAAATGACCAATTTGCCCTCATATTTAATGACAAATTGGATGAAATGTTGATGATTTAGATGGTAGGGGGAACATTGAGAATAAAAGTTAGTTCGAGTCCTTAATTTTCTAAAAAAAAGGTCAGGGGGTAAATTCATAATTAGGTACAAGTTCAGGGGGCAATTCGATGAAATATCCTTCCATTTATATTTTACATTTACGTCTATTAAAATGTTTGATTATATTAAACTTGACGATAAATGTTTCATATTTCATTATTATCTTTTTGCATTATGAAAACCAATCATCCAATCCAATATCAATTGGATCACATTGGATTGGTTTAAACCTCTAATGTGATCGGATTGGATTGGAAAAATCATAATCCAATCTTATATTGAATTGGATGCGGCTTGGTGAAATTGTATTGGTTTCGAACTGGTGTACACCCCTAGTAAAGCCCTTTCTCTTGTAGGTGTCCCTTGTTCCTAGCTCTTGATTTTCTACCATGGTCTCTATGGAGCACTGATGGTGCAATTTGGATCCTTTCTCTTTCAATTCTGAGTGAGCAAAATTTGTGCAATTAATTTGCTCACTGTCTTGTTGTTTCTATTTCCTAGCTCTATTGAATGCAAGAACCTCCTTAAGGGGTGTATTCTTCTTGTCAAATACTAGTACTTTGCCCTTGTTTCTGTTGCCCCGCCGGCCCCCCCCCCCAAAAAAAAAAAAGACAGCTTTCTTTTAATAAAAAGCTTAATTGTTATTTTCCTCTAAATATTTTCATTCAAATTTCCCTTTCTTTTAACACTTTCAACTAGCTCACTTTGTCTTTTGTGTTTCACATTACTCGAGAAATTATAGAATAGTATTTTGCGTCTCACTTCGACCGCGTGACATGAATCTTTTAGTAATTTTACCATTACATATTTTTAAAATAAAATAAATAAATTGATCAATGTGATTGAGTGTTGGATCTTCCCTGCACTTAATCAAATGTAGGATCTTCCCTAAGGGTGGGCACGATTTGGTTAATTGAATCAATTATCGAATCGCCTATAGACCGAAGCTAGCCATGTGTCTTCCCTCAATGCTGTGATGAACTGCCTTGGTTGAAGTTGTTGTGTCTCATAGATACTTTTAGATTTAATAAATTAGTAGCACATAATTATATTCAAATTTGGCAGAACAAGCTCTAGAGGAAATACTGCCATTAGCCTTGTTTTAACACCTCCAGTTCATTGGCATAATGAATCAAGGAACTGACGCAAAATGCCACTTCCGTCAATCCATAAAGATATCAATGGTCCTAGTGCTGCCACGTGTAAGAAGATTGAAGAATAAAACTGTTGAGATATTGTTAGACATGTTAGGCAGTTTAGGAAAATTGTTAGTATTCATAAGAGAAGGTTAGAGAAGTTAGATAGGTTAGAAAACACGTGAACAAGGCTTTAACTCAGCTGATATAAAGTCTATAATTGTGCTCAGTTGTATACAACAAGTCTCTTCTCTATCTTTGAAATTCTCTCTGTTTCTCTCCGCTCTATTTCTTTTCAGTCTTCCTATCTTAACATGGTATCATTCGCCGTGGATCAATCCTGATATTTTGTTCTTCTGCTTCCACACTCTCTTCCTCTTCGTTCTCCTTCTCTGGCTTCTTTCTCTACTCAAACACAACAACCAATTTCATGTTCGTTGCTCTGCCTATTACTTGTTTGATCTTTTGTCTCACTGAAAATTCTTCTTCAATTTTCCCTTTTTGAAAATTTCTTCTTGCTCAACCCTAAATTCTTCTCTTTATCTTCTTGAATTCTCCACATGGTGACTACTACTCAGCTTCAAATTGTTCAATCTCCCATTGGCACTTTGATTCCCACCGTTTCTACTTTTGTGACAGTCAAGCTTGATGATACAAATTATCTCACATGGAATTTTCAAATGCAGCTCCTGCTTGAGGGTCATGGCATCTTGGGTTTTATTGATGGATCAAGGAAGTGTCCTACTTGATTTGATGAGGACTTCGATGTTGAAGGTGTCAAAATTGATGCTTATTAAGTTTGGAAAATGCACGATCATGCCTTGATGCAATTGCTTATTGCAACTCTTTCTTCCACTGCAATTTCTTATGTCATTGGGTGTACTAGCTCTCATGATATGTGGGTTCAATTGAAAGATAAATTTTCTACAGTTACAAAAGCTAGCATTTTTCATATGAAAAGTGAGCTTCAAACTATCAAGAAGGGTTCTGAAACTGTCTCCCAATATCTGCAAAGGATAAAAAATGCTCAGGATCATCTTTCTGCAGCAGGGGTTTCTTTTGAAGATGATGATATTGTGATCTTGGCTCTCAATGGTCTTCCTTCTGAATATAATACATTTCGATGTGTGGTTCGAGGCAGAGAAAATGTGCTCTCTCTTAAAGTATGGGCATTCTACCATTCAGTGTTACCACAAAGGCAATTTTTCCTATCAAGGTAGACCTCTTTCAACCAATCTTACTGCAATGCATGCCAACTTCCCATCTTCTTCATCTCATGAACAATTTTGGTAGCAGATACTGGAGCTACGACTCATATGACTTCTGATCTGTCTCAGCTTAGTTTAGCTACTCCTTTCTCAAGGAATGATACTATTACTACTGCAACGGGTTCAGGTTTGAGCATTTCTAATGTTGGTTCTTCTACTTTGGTTGCTCCACAGAGTTCTTTACAATTAAAGCAAGTTTTACATGTGCCAAAGCTTTCTCAGCATTTGCTTTCCATTCATAAATTATGTAAAGATAACAATTGCAGATTTATTTGTGATGCCTTTGGTTTTTGGATTCAGGACAAGATCACAGGGAGTGTTCTTCTCAAGGGACTGTGTAGAGCCGGCTTGTATCCTATTCCTTTCTTCACTTCTCCACCCAATCAAAAACAAGAATCTTCTTTCCACAAGAATCATTTTTGCTACCTTGGACATCACGTCAACACAAGTCTCTAGCACAAACGATTAGGTCATCCCTCAAATAAAATCACTTCAGCTCTTTTACATCAATCAGGTTTCTTTTTCTTTCGACAATACCAAATCTATCTGTACTACCTATTTGGAAGGCAAACTTGCCAAGCTTCCTTTTTCTTATCCAACAGTCAAATTTGTACAACCTTTAGAAGTAATTCATAGTGATGTGTGGGGTCCTTCTCCCACATTCTCTGATGAGGGTTTTAGATATTATGTTAGTTTCTTAGATGAATGTACTCGATTTACTTGGATTTTCCCAATGATCAATAAAGGAGAAGTTTATTCTATTTTTGTCCATTTTCATGCTTTCTTGGTTACTCAATTCTCTGCTACTCTTAAAATCTTTCAAAGTGATGGGGGTGGTGAGTACCTTAGTACAAAATTCAAACTTTATCTTCTTGCCAAGGGTATAGTCCATCAGAAATCCTGCCCATATACGCCTGAGCAAAATGGTCTTGCCGAAAGGAAACACAGACACATTTTAGAGACTGCAATCACTTTGTTACAAATTGCACATGTACCTCCCAAATTTTGGTTTCATGCTTGTGCTACTTCAACCTACTTGATCAATCGAATGCCCTGTCAAATTCTTCATTTCAAATCTCCTTATCTTTTATTGTTTGGTTCCAAACCAGTCATTACTCACTTGAAGGTTTTTGGTTGTGCTTGTTTTCCTCTGCTCAAGCACTCCAATTCTCACAAACTTCATCCCAAAACTTCTACTTGTATTTATATAAGCTATGCAGGTCAATATAAGGGGTATATTGTTTTCCACCCCAAACAAACAGGTTGTTTGTGACTAGACATGTCATATTTGATGAAACTATGTTTCCTTACAAATCTGTTAATCAAGTGCATCTTTCTCCATCTCCATCTCCTCTTCCACCATCTACTTCATTGCATAACATTGTTTTGTCACATGTATCTCATCTTCATGTTCCTTCTCCCTCTCCCACAACCTCTAGAGCCACAGACTCTTTGCATACACTACCTCCTAATGCTTCAGAATGTTTGATTTCCTCTTTGTTGAGGCCCAAAAAAGTCACGGTTCGGCCCAAATAAATTCTCAGCCTAATGCAATACCTTACCGAGAAGAAACCCGATTTGGGCACGCGAAAGTTAGTCATATGCGCTTACACACATGCTACGCCAAGCAAATAAGCAACACGCCACGCTACAAGCTTAAGTGGGCCCAAGCCACGCAAGATGCCTGGGGCTTACTTGAGTCGGTTGTGGTATGGATGGTAATAAGTTGACATGAGGCCCATTGATGGGCCAGAAATGGAAGTCCCGGGGTTGCTTGGGAGCCTCGGAACTCAGGCCCATTTCTTAGGCCCAAACATGTGGCTGAGCAAAAAGAGAAAATATCCCAACCGAAATAGCCCATTAGCTTAACCAAATTAGCCCAACACCTCAACAAAAAATAGGCCAACACTTGTTGAGGTTAGCCCACTTACTCAATAAACCAACTTGGCCCATACAATTACAATAGAAGAGCTGCAAAGCTCCAGCACCTGGCTTAAGAACAAAGCCACGAAGGGAAGTCTGGAGGTCCACTATGTAGAGTTGCTGGGAAAGTTCCAGCACATGGGAGGAACAAGTTTCAAGTAAAAACTTCTAAAGGACCAAGGGATATTGGAGCGCAGATCACCGTTTGAACCAACATGCATACCCATTCTCTTTCCCTCATCAGACCTGGCCATAAAAAAAAAGGAAGAAAGGAAAGGAAGGAGATTGCTGAAAATGGGAGTTCTGAGGTAGCTGCGGGAAAGGGCCTTGAGCTCCCAAAAATCCCTGATTTTGTGCAAATAGATTGAGGAAATTTCACCAAGATGGGAAAAGTCAAGGGAGGAGAGAAGAAAGGAAGGGAGAGATTTGGCCAAATTGGATAGGAACCATTAGGGTTTCTTGGAAAATGGTAGCTTCCAGCGCCTATAAAAAGAGGCATTTCCTACCCATCATAACAACTCACATCTAGAGAGCAAGCTTCATCTCTCATCTCTAAAACTTTGCAATTTCGTGCCCTATGCCTCCATTTTCTCCTATTTTCTCTTATGGCAAGCCATTCTAGAGTCTGACATAGCTTTTGTCAGGCTGCTGGAAAATTACCCAAAACACCCAATACTTCACCACTAGCCACAACACACATCTGGAGAGCAAGCTTCCTCTCTCACCTGCAAAACTCAGTAATTTCGTGCTTTACTTGCCCATCTCCCCCATTTTTATTCTTCTGGCAGATTGTTCAAACACTTGACAGTCTCTGTCAAGCTGCCGGAAGAAACAATCAAGCCACCCATCCCTTTCTCTCCCTCCTTTCTCAGCCAAATCTTCTTGCAAACCTTCCCTTTCTTACCTTAACACTCCCTTTTTCCCCCAAGTACACATAATTTTCTCTTCGGTGCTAAACTCATGTCGATTTTGCTCCCATGCCAAGCCAAGAATTTATCTGTAAGCAGCCATTATTTTCATTGGTGAAGGTAACCAAGGTGTTTCCTAAGGCTTTACAACCATTTCGAAACATTTTGGGGTCTAATCTTTGAACTCAGACACAAGGGGGAAATTTCAGCCATTTTGCTCCTAATGGCGGCCCAGCCCATCTGTAGCTGCCGGAAGAAAAAGACCCCCACACTCTTCACAACATCTACTAGTTTCAGCATCTGCCACACAGTCTCCTCTCCCTGTGGATCCGGACTTTCAGCCTGAGAATCTTCGTGTTGTATTACCACTTTCAGCCGTGAATCTTCACCCTATGACAACCAGGTCCAAGAGTGGTATTTCCAAAAGAAAGGCTTATTCTGCTTCTGTACAATTTGTTGATTTATCTCAGATTGAACCTAGTTCTTTCAAGACTGCTTCTACAGTTCCAGAATGGCAGTCTGCAATGAGGGAGGAAATTGAGGCTCTTCATGCTCAAGGTACTTGGGATTTGGTTCCTCTCCCTGCTCATAAGAATCTTGTCAGTTGTAAGTGGGTATGTAGAATCAAGAAACATGCAGATGGTTCAATTGCTTGACATAAGGCATTTAGTCAAGAGGAAGGTATCGACTATAGTGAAATCTCCAGCTTGTCATAAAACCAACCACTGTTTGATTAGTCCTTGCTCTTGCAGCTCAATTCAACTGGTCCTTATGGCATCTCGATGTAAAAAAATGCATTTTTGCATGGTATCCTTCAAGAGGAGCTTTACATGACTCAACCCCAAGGCTTTGAGAGCAAGCATCATCCCTCTGAATTTGTTTGCCGACTATGGAAGTCTTTGTATGGTTTAAAACAGGCTCCTCGTGCCTGGAATGAGAGATTTACTAGTTTTTTTTTTACCAAGTTTGGGTTTTTCAGCGTCAACTGCAAATCCCTCTCTGTTTGTTCAACATTCTTCTCTTGGCATTGTGGTCTTACTCCTATATGTTTATGATATCATCCTCACAAGCAGTGATTCCTCTCTTATTACATCTGTTATTGCAGCTTTGACCCAATAATTTGATATGAAGGACTTAGGCCAGTTGAATTATTTTCTAGGGCTGCAAATTTCATATCAGTCCACTGGTTTATTTGTGTCTCAGACTAAATATATCAAGGAATTACTTGATAAAGTTAATTTGCATGATTCAAAACCATGTACAACTGATTGCCTTCCCTATCACAAATGACTTAAAAATGATGGGAAGCCTTATTCTCATCCAGCACAATATAGGAGAATTGTTGGGCCTCTGCAGTACCTCACCTTCACAAGGCCAGACATTGCCTTCTCAGTGAATCAAGCTTGTCAATTCATGCATAATCCCATGGAATCTCATGATGTGGCGGTTAAGAGAATCTTGAGGTATTTGAAAGGCACCATTGATTTTGGAATTCATTTTTAACTTGGTCCTCTTAATCTGCAGGCTTACAGTGATGTTGATTGGGCTGGGGATCTTAATGATCGACTGTCTGTCTCGGGGTTTATCGTTTACTTAGGCTCTAGTCCTATTTCTTGGGCTTCTAAGAAACAACATTGCATCTCCCGTTCATCCACTGAGGCTGAATATAGGGCCCTTGCTATTGCCGTTATTGAGCTTGCCTGGATTAGACAACTGTTCTGTGATCTTCATGTGCCTTTACATATTCCTCCGTTGATTCATTGTGACAATATATCTGCTATTTTTCTTTCTTCTAATCCAGTATTCCATTCAAGAATGAAGCATCTGGAAATAGATTACCACTTTGTCAAAGAGCGAGTTATCCGTGGTGATCTGCTTGTTCAACATGTATCTTCTGCATACCAGTTTGCTGACATTCTCACTAAGGGTCTTTCTACTCCTCTGTTCTAGCAACATTGTTCCAATCTTATGCCCTCCAAGCATGCGATTGAGGGGGGATGTAAAGATATCAATGGTCCTAGTGCTACCACGTGTAAGAAGATTGAAGAATAAAGCTGTTGAGATATTGTTAGACCTGTTAGGCAGTTTAGGAAAACTGTTAGTATTGATAAGAGAAGGTTAGAGAAGTTAGAAAACACGTGAACAAGGCTTTAACTCAGCTGATATAAAGTCTGTAATTGTGCTCATTTGAGATTAATAAGAAATACAACAAGTCTCTTCTCTATCTCTGAAATTCTCTTTGTTTCTCTCTGCTCTATTTCTTTTCAGTCTTCCTATCCTAACACAATTGACCACATATGATTCACCAAACAAACGATTCTTTTTTTTTTTTTTGGGTGCGAGTTGGTTTCGGAGTTCAAAAAGACGACGTCAGATTTTTGACAGATCTACAATGTCAATGGAGATAAGAATGAGCGACAATGATGAGAGAGAGAGAGAGAGAGAGAGAGAGAGAGAAGAAGAAGAGGAAGTAGAGCGAGATTAGGAGAGAGAAGAGTGAGATCTATAGTTGCGAGCAAGGTACTAAATATCGATAATATCCCCGATATTATCCCGATAATATCTGATTTTTGGGGGTCCGATATTTTAACAACGAACCATAATGTTATCGTCAATTTATCGATAATGTCCCGATATTATCCCGATATTATCCCGATAATATCGGAAAGATATTTTCAACATTTTTATGAATGATTTGGTCAATATATCGAGATATTATTGATAATATCCCGATAATATCCCAATAATATCCCGATAATATCCCGATACGAAACTCAAAAAATGTAGAGAAGTAGCTCATTGAACTGATTTGGGCACTCTACGGAAAGCATGTCTCCTAGAGTAATACAAAAGTAGCTCATTGAGCTAATAAACAAAGCATGTCTAGCCGACAACATGCTCACATGCTTTTACAAGTCAGGAATTGGTGCCATAGGGAAGAACTATACTCGTAGAGAAAGAGGCAAGGGGACTTTGTCAAGTCAAGAAGATAACTCGTTATCTATAACTTCGGACTCTGTTGGAGTAGGAAGTAGTAACTATGGTTATACTCATAACCAACCATTTCCCTACCCTTCATATCCCATTCCTGTTGGGATGGAATCAAGTGACTCATGGAAAGAATCCGAGACTCAATCTTCAAATGATTTTGCTTATGGACAACATCAACCAATCTCGGATCCATATGGGTGGCATGTTAACAATTACATGCAAAATTATTTTGGGGATTTATCATTTGATGACAACTCTTCAAAATATACTTACTCTACACATAGAGATGATGAAGATAGTGAAAATTTTGAACCTCATAGGAACTCTATGTGGTACTAAGTCACTCATGTATCTTACCATGCAATGTATAAAGTGTAAAATATTGTAGTAATTCATTATATATAAATGATTATGGTGTGTTTAATCTTCTTTCTTTAATTACTACATATTTTCTACACTTACGGTGCTTGCCAGCTCGCTATATAATCAACTTAAATCAATTAAATCCATCATGCAATGCATTTCCTTCCAATTTTTTGTGATAAACTAATAGATAATTGACTAAATGAACATCCTGTAAAGTTTCAATAAAAATTTCCAAGTTTTTCTTACAATTTCCGTGGTTTTTATTCAATTTTTTCCGATACCGATAATATCCCGATATTTCCTGCGATATTTCCGTGTTTTTTGACTTCCGATACTTCCGATACCTCCGATATTTAAGACCTTGGTTGCGAGAGAGATGATAAGATTTAAGCCCAGCCAATATAATAAAGAAACATGAAAAAGGCGAGTTATATATATATAAGTGCAGTCAGTTTGATTCAGTTGAACTATCGCATTTAAATTTTAAACTGCGGATTGGTCCAGTTCCATTTAGCACCAATCATCGAAAGAAAAAAAACATAAGAAAAAAAGGAAACCAGATGGAGCCCTTGTATTTTTGTTAAACATCTGACTGCCTATGTGTCTGATTGTGAATTTTCTGTAGTCAAATTTGGAACTACCTTATCATGTCATTAGAATTAAGCATTAAGTTATGCTAACGGGTTCTAACCCAGTGAAAAAGGGCATTGATTTGCAGGCTAGTGGTCTTAGGTTCGAACTCCCCCATGACACCATGATAGTATGTGTGTGAGAAACTCCCTTCCCAAAAAAACCATTAAGCTATAACTTGTCACCTATATGTCGATTATTGGCATGCCTTTCTATAAATTTTATCATTAATTTTATCTTATGCATCTTATGCTGCATGTTTGATAGGGCAGCCACTTGTAGCTTACTCTGCAAATGGCACAGCTTAGGTTTAAGGATTTTTTTAGATAGAGAGTTGTGAACCCATGGGTTTCAATCCCGCTCTTTTGGTATTTAGATTTTGAAAGTTTTTGTTTATATTTTTAATTGAATTTTAAAATTATGTAGTGGCTAAATTTACTAAAATGTCTATGCTACATCATCAAGTTAACGGTGCTTTTCTCAAAGTTGACATAATTAGGTAATGGGAGACATGGAGTGAAAATGTAACGGACAAAGTGTACCCAAAGGCTTGTTTGATAGGTAGGACTAGACATCCTAGCAAAATGCATATATTTCATGTGCATTAATTCAAGCCATAATATGTATACATTGCCTAACTTGGAGGAGGAATGAGGACTATTTATAAAAGGTTGATGAGTAAAACTTATCGCCGCTAATCCCCTTGAAAATGGTGGAATTATGATGGGTAAGTTTTACTCATCAATGTTTTATGAGTAGTCTTCATCCTCCAAGTTAGACAACAATATTCATAGTATGCATTGATAGCACATGAAATGTAGGCATTTTGCTAGTCTACTCCAGTCTAGTCTAGTCCTCCCTAACAAACGAGGCCCAAGTGTACCAAATACCCTAATTAATAAACTTTAATCACAATATAACATGAATAGTTGTATCATTTTACAACTTAACCAAACACGTTATATTCTCCATGCGTTAGACCACTTTAAATAAGTTCTTATACTACATGGGGCTACTAGCGAGGAGACCTTACAATATATATGTATTTAAGTTAGATTTCTCACGCATCAAGTAAAAGACTTAACTATCCTAACACAAGCCTAAATAACTTAAGATCCATATTATAGTATGACTATGACATCCCCAGAACTCATTGTCATCCGCAACCTCTCATCACCATATCTTCCATTGATATAAGTGAGGTGGTCGATCCTGTTGCGATGAATCAACCCATGTAAAAGGTGGGTCCGATGTTTAAAAGAAGGATATTCATTGTCCTAAATGACCCAGAACTTCTAGTTGATCAAAGTGCCTTTGATTATATCTCTAACAAATTATGCTTGGTTTCAACATAACCAGGTCATTTTTAATTGAAAAGCCCCTAATGTTATCTCTTCAATTCCTTCTATAAAACACCTTCTTTCACTTTTTGGAACATTCATAACACTAGTCTTAAGAAACAAGGGAAATATAAACGTTCTATTTGTCATAATATAAAATGATATCCCTCTCATGATTATCATTGAAAGCTAAAATTTGATGGTTCTATCGTTACTGAGTTGCGGCTGGTGCTGTTTTTAGACATTCCAAAGGATGTATTAAACTTGCATGAGCTATTCCTTTTTTATTTTGTTCAATATTGGAAGCATTGGCGGAGCTAGTAGCTTGTTTCTGGAGGGCCATTAATGTAGTTTCTGTTGGCGAGTAGAGTATATCCTATTCTATTTGGGTTTTATTTTTCCTTTTGTATAGATATTATGTAATTAGGATACCACTTGTTTTCCTTGTCTAACCCTACTAGGTTTTGTAACCTTATTATAAATACCTCCTTTTGGAGAATGAAATATATCTGAAAATATTCTACCCATATTGTTTGACTTGGTATCAGAGCCGACTTTCTGGTAACCTGTGTATTGTGCCCACCCGTGTTCTACTCTGTGCCCTAATTTCTTTTTAGGGTTTTTATGCTCGTGTTCTACTCTGTGCCCTAATCTCTTTTTAGGGTTCTTGTGCCCGTGTTCTACTGTGTGCCCTAATTTCTTTTAGGGTTCTTGTGTCTGTGCCTTTGTCGTGTTCCGCTGTGTGCTCTGTCGTGTTTGTGCCTTGTGCTCTGTCGTGTTCGTGCCTTTACTGCGTGCCTCTACTGTGTTCGTGCATCTGCCTCTACTGTGTTTGTGCCTCTGTTGTCTTCGTGCATCTGCCATATTTGTGTCTGTGCTGTGATCTGTTGTATACTCTGCGTGATTTATTGAGTTTCTGCTACAATCATGGGTGGTAATTCCATTGTTGGTGCTGCCGGTGCTGCTGGTGCTACTGCTGCTTCTGCAAATTTGCGTGTTTCTGACTCTATTCCAGGTACTGGCTCTAATACTTGGATAATTGATACTGGTGCTTCTGATCATATGACTTATGATGCTAAATTTTTTGATGAGTTGTCTAGTAACACCCGTAACCCATACATAACTAGTGCTAATGGTTTGCCCTCTCCAATTACTGGCGAGGGCTCTATTTCTCTCACCCCAACTCTGTCCTTGTGTCGTGCGTTATTAGTTCCCAATATCCATTGTAACTTGTTATCTGTTGGTCGCTTACTTGATACACTTAATGCTTCTGCTACTTTCTATCCTACCCATTGCTCTTTTCAGGATCTCAAGACTCACGAGGTGATTGGGCATGGTAAACGGATAGGGGGGTTGTATTATTTGACATTACCTTCTGCACCAGTTCGTGATCGTGTCGTTAATACTGTTCAACGTTGCAGTGTCAAAGACAAACAGCAAATTTGGTTATGGCATCGTCGCTTGGGACACCCGTCATTTGGCTACCTTAAGCGTCTGTTTCCATCTTTATTTCGCTCCTGTGATGAGTCCAGTTTTAAGTGTGAGACATGTGTAATGGCCAAGAGCCACCGTACTGTTTTTCCCTTAAGTAATAATAAAGCTGCTTTGCCTTTTGAGTTAGTACATTCTGATGTCTGGGGTCCTGCTCGTGTGACTTCTCATGGTTTCCGTTGGTTTGTGACGTTTATTGATGACTGCACTCGCTTAACATGGGTGTATTTGATGAAGAATAAACATGATGTTGCCTCTATTCTTCCTGACTTTTGTGCCATGGTGTCTACTCAGTTCCATGCTCGTGTTAAAGTATTTCGCACTGATAATGGCGGTGAATATGTGAATCATACCTTGGCCCAATTCTTTCGTGATCAAGGTATCATTCACCAAACTACCACTCCATTCACACCTCAACAGAATGGTGTGTCTGAAAGGAAAAATCGCCAGTTACTTGAAGTTGCTCGCTCTCTGATGTTGGATATGTCTGTTCCCCATCATCTTTGGGGACATGGTGTCTTGTCCGCCGCCTACTTGATTAACCGTACTCCTAGTCGGGTTCTTGATTTCAAGACTCCACTTGATGTGTTATGTGCCCTCACTCCTCCGGTTTCAGTCTCTAAGTTACCTCCGAAGGTGTTTGGGTGTGTTGCGTATGCTCATGTTTACTCTCATCAAAGGAGTAAACTTGATCCTTGTGCTCTCCGCTGTGTCTTCATTGGTTATTCTACGACTCAGAAAGGTTATAAGTGTTATCACCCGCCTACTCAGAAGGTACATGTCACTTTGGATGTCACATTTCATGAAGAGGTACCCTATTATGTTTCTCCCTCTTCTTCAATTCAAGGGGAGAGGGGGAGTGAATTGAAGAATTTGGAAAATATGGAATTTTTAGGCGAACAGGATGAAAACGACCGGTCGCTGATAGGACACGACCGGTCGCTCGCGTCGAGCTGGGACTACAGTACCGATACGAGCGAAGCGACCGGTCGCAGTGAGGAAGAGACCGGTCGCGAAGGAAACGACCGGTCGCACATAGGAAGCGACCGGTCGCCCGCGTCGACGAGCGACAACAGTACCGATACGAGTGATGCGACCGGTCGCCAAGAAAGCCACGACCGGTCGCCAGACAAAAATGTTGGTGTTTTCGAGCCTCTCTCAGAAGGAAATAACAGTGATATTGGCGACTCCCATACAGATGAAATTGATAATATACCCCCCTCTGCCCTGCCATTGCCTCAATCAAGTTGTGATAATGAGGTACTTTCTAGTGATATGCCTACCTATTCTTTGCCCCCATGTACTACCCGTGGGAAACCTAAAATACAATATTCTCCTGATATACATGCCAAGTCTAAATATCCCATTAACCATTATATGTCAACTCATCGTTTATCTAAGTCATATACATCATATTTGTGTCAATTATCTAGTGTATGTGTGCCAACTAAGTTGCAGGATGCTCTATCTGATCAAAACTGGGTAGATGCAATGCATGTTGAGATGGAAGCCTTGAACAAGAATGCTACTTGGGAGTTAGTTCCTTTACCAAAAGGAAAAAAGGCAGTTGGGTGCAGATGGGTGTTTACTTTGAAGCACAAGGCTGATGGTTCCATTGACCGTTACAAGGCAAGATTGGTAGCAAAAGGGTATACTCAGACATATGGAGTGGATTACAAAGAGACTTTTGCTCCAGTAGCTAAGCTCAACACTGTACGCGTGCTCTTATCCTTAGCTGCTAACCGTGACTGGCCGCTGCTACAATTTGATGTCAAAAATGCATTCCTCCATGGTGATCTCAAAGAAGAAATATATATGGATCCTCCGCCGGGTATCCCTGTGACTTCTAAGGAGGGTGTGGTGTGCAAGCTACGGAAATCCTTGTATGGATTAAAGCAGTCTCCAAGAGCGTGGTTTGGAAGGTTTGCTGCATCTATGAAGAAGTTTGGGTATGTGCAAAGTAACTCTGATCATACTTTATTTCTGAAGCGTCATAAAGGTAAATTGACGGCTTTAATTATTTATGTTGATGATATGATTGTGACTGGAGATGATCATGTAGAGATACAGAGTCTTCAGAAGTATCTGGCTTCTGAGTTCGAGATGAAATCATTGGGTGATTTAAAGTATTTTCTTGGGATTGAAGTTGCTAGATCTAAACATGGTATTTTTCTATCCCAAAGAAAGTATGTTTTGGATTTACTTGCAGAAACTGGAATGTTGGATTGTAAACCAATTGATACACCTAGTGAGCAGAATCATAAGTTGGGGATATATCCCGATCAAGTTCCGACTGATAAAGAACGTTATCAACGACTTGTGGGGAAATTGATTTATTTGGCTCATACTCGTCCAGATATTGCTTATGCTGTAAATATAGTAAGTCAGTTTATGCACTCTCCTAGTGTAGATCATATGGGGGCTGTGACTCGTATTTTAAGGTATCTGAAAGTAACTCCTGGCAAGGGGTTAATTTTCTCCAAGTATGGCCATACAAATGTAGAAGGGTATACAGATGCTGATTGGGCAGATTCAGCCACAGATAGACGTTCGACATCTGGGTATTTTATGTTTGTGGGTGGCAATCTTGTTACGTGGAGGAGCAAGAAACAAAAGGTGGTGTCTAGATCTAGTGCTGAGGCTGAGTATCGGGGAATGGCCCATGGTGTATCTGAGTTACTATGGTTGAGGAAATTGTTGAAAGACCTTGGTTGTGGGCCTAATAAACCCATGGATTTATATTGTGACAATACGGCTGCGATTGCAATTGCTCATAATCCTGTACAACATGACCGTACAAAGCATGTGGAGGTTGATCGAAATTTCATTAAAGAAAAGTTGGATGCAGAGATTGTGTCCTTCCCTTTCATCCGTTCAGAGTATCAGTTAGCTGATGTTCTTACGAAAGCTGTTTCTACAAGTATCTTTCTCAACTCGCTTGACAAGTTGGGCATGCGTGACGTCTTTGCTCCAACTTGAGGGGGAGTGTTGGCGAGTAGAGTATATCCTATTCTATTTGGGTTTTATTTTTCCTTTTGTATAGATATTATGTAATTAGGATACCACTTGTTTTCCTTGTCTAACCCTACTAGGTTTTGTAACCTTATTATAAATACCTCCTTTTGGAGAATGAAATATATCTGAAAATATTCTACCCATATTGTTTGACTCAAGGTTTTATAGCCTTATGTTTCAACTGATATAGCAGCAGGTGTTTAAGAGTTATTGGCTTTTTCATGGAGCTTGAGGGGGCCACAGCCACTGCAGGCCTGTATGTGACTCCGCCCCTAATTGGAAGCGAAAGTGATTGGTCTAAAATTTGGTTTATCTTCATATCGAAGATTTGGTTTCGGTTCGAGGGGCAAACTTCGCAGCAGATGCTTTAACTTGGGACAGTAGTCTCAACTACAGCCTAGTATTTGGCCCACACACATGGCGTTAGGCAAATTTGTAGTTTTTCTGAAAAAACATGAAACTATGTGGGAGTATGTTTCGAGTACACTACATAATCATGACTGTTCAGAGTTATTCGAGAACAATCGTGACTTTTCATTTTAAACTTGCATATTAAGTTTTCAATTACTTCTATAGATAATAAAATATAAATAAATAAACTTTCACTACATCAGTTAAACCATGAAACAACAAATTTCAAACTGAAACATCAATGGATTCAACGTGCGCATATATTTTTTGCATGTTTTGAGTCAACCACCAGAATGGGAGACATAAATCAAAAACAAAAGGAAAAGTGTCTTCAAAAGTGCAATAAGCAAAATCAATTTCTCACGTAAAATTTTTGTCATTCCAATTTCTAATTCATAAGCCAATAACAAACATGAAAAGTGCCTCCAAATGTGATTTAATTACTCTCTTAATTAATTAAAATATGCGTTACATATATAGTAAATATACTAAAATAGACATGGTCAACCACCGGAATTTCAGCTTAGCAAGCACATCCAAAACCGCAAATCCAATAACAAACTTTCCCAACGACTAGACACAGCCCTTTCTCTCTGCGCTTCCACTTCTCTTTCTCTCTCTCTCTCTCTGTCGCTGTCTCTGTCTCCCTCCTTCTTTCTTTGTCTGTCTCAGTTCTCTGTCTCTCTCATGGCACTCTCCCATTCCTGGTTCGTCATCAAAGCCATTAATGGGGGAGCCAAAATCTCCATCACAAGATCAGCCTCATCGAACGTCATCCTCCTCATCCACAGTCCCACCACTGCCTCCGCCGCTACCCAGCCAACCCTCCTCCCTCCTCCAACCATCCCAAAATAAAAAAGGTAGAAGCAAAGTCCTCCGAGCGTTTCGCTCCGTTTTCCGGTCCTTCCCCATCATCACCCCCGCCTGCAGGATGCCATCACTCCCCATGGGAAGGATGGACTCCAGTAAGATCGCCTCCTCTGGAACCCGAGTCAGCGGCACGCTTTTTGGGTACCGGAAAGGACGCGTGTCCCTGTCCATTCAAGAAACCCCTAGGTGTCTTCCAAGCCTTGTGGTTGAGCTGGCCATGCAGACGAACGTGCTTCAAAAGGAGATGGGGTCTGGGATGGTGAGGATTGCGTTGGAATGCGAGAAGAGAGCGGATAAGGACAAGACGAGCCTTTTGGACGAGCCGGCGTGGACCATGTATTGCAACGGGAAGAAGAGTGGCTATGCGGTCAAGAGGGAGGCCACGGAGGAAGACTTGAGTATCATGGAGCTTCTCAAGGCTGTGACTATGGGCGCAGCTGTCTTACCCGGGAAGTCCGAGGTAGAGGGACCGGATGGCGAGATGGCGTACATGCGGGCCCTCTTCGAACGCGTTGTGGGCTCGAAGGACTCGGAGACTTTGTACATGTTGAGCCCAGAAGGAAATAATGGGCCTGAGCTCAGTATTTTCTTTGTAAGGATTTGATGATGTATGTGACATTGTATCTTATAATAGGGGAAGGGAAAGAAGTAGACTTACTGTGATTTATGTATGAATTAGGGTAGAAACAAGAATTGTTACCCAAGATAAGACGATTTGGCTTAATGAAATGACGGTGAAGGGTGTCTTCGATTCAGTTGATTCATTAACAAAGATGCATCTTTCTTTGTTCATATCTTTTCATTCATTATCTGTTCATTAATTAATGTAGATTGTTTACACTTAGAAAAATTAGATATATTCTAGCCCAGAACTTCTCCTGTTGGATATATGTACGTAGCCAGAGGGTGAAGTAGTAACAATGACAATGAGCCACTACAAAATAGAAGTTCGAGATGTCCAAATTTGAATAGAGTTCGTCAACGGGCTGGACCAGGCTTCAATTAGGAGAGAGAAAATAACCGGCCAGGTCAAGTTGGGGTTTTTTAGAAAATTCAAAGCTCAGGCCCACTTCATGGGCTGGGCCTGAGAAAGCCCACCAGGTCGGGCCCAAATGGGCTTACATTGTTTTTCTCTTTTTTTTTCCCTTTCTTTTCTATGTTTTTCTGTGTTTCTATGTTTATCTCCTTTTTTTTTCTCAAAGCTTATAGTTCTATTTTTCGCAGTCTCTATGTTTATGTCCCTTTTTTTTTTTTTTTTTTTTTCTATAAAACACAAATAAATCACATTTGTGCTTTTCTCTTATAAAACACAAATAATTGTGCAAAATTCATGCACATAGGGCACAATTTTACATTAGGCACAAAAAATCGTTGCAAAAATAATTAATATTATATATATATATATATATATATATATATATTATCTGACACATTCTTTAGGAAAAGTAAGTGATATTATTCGGATAGACACAAAATTTTGTCTTTATCTAACATATACTAAACACATAAACCATTTTGTGCCGAATAATTTATAATAATTTACATGTGAAGTGATTTTTTATTTTTCTAACTCTATTTAATGTTTTATTTTAATAGCAAAGTTTAAAACTTTGACCCCCCAAAAAAGTAAAGTTTAAAACCGGCCTCCCCCAAAAGTCATTAATTTATTTTTTTTGGTGTTTTATTGGGTACGCCTCCACCTAAAATTTTGAACCTTAGAAAATGGGATATGATTTCCTTACTCCCCTTTTCTCCACTTACACCTCTTTTTGCTTTTTAATATTTTTTAATCAATTTTATTCCTTCTCTTTCCTATTCTACCCTTATCCTACATTAATTTCTTTTTACTTCATTTTTATATTAGTTCTTTTTTTTTTTTTTTATACTTAAATTTCCAAGTTGCACTCCATTTTCAGTATTTTTTTTTTCCTTTAATCGAGTAAGAAATTAAGTTTTTTTTCCCCCTTTAATACTGAAAATGGAGTATAAGTTAGAAAATTAAGTATAAAGAAAAAGAAATAATATAAAAGTGAAGTAAAAAAGAAATTAATGTAGGGTAATGATAGAATAGGAAAGAGAAAGAACAAAATTTATTAAAAAGCAAAAGGGCGTATAAGTGGAGAAAATGGGAGTGAGGAAATCAGCTCCCTAGAAAATATCTCTCAACTCTCTCTCTCTCTTGTTCCCTAGCTCTCCAAGCCTTCACATAACTTATACTCACACCCATGTCCTTTTGCATATCCTCCATGATGTCATGGAGTCTATGTATTCATGATACACCCTCGTACTTAGATTTATGCATTGGCCAATAAGAGAACTACTTGCATGTCGATAGATAGTATCCAATGAGTATGAGTGTTTGGTAAAATATATTTTTACCATGAAATATGCGGATTTTCGTACCTTGGATGCACGCAGTTTCAACATGCATCGGTCATCGACTCGACACAACCAATGGGCAAACCTAAGCACGCACGTCTGCTAGGGGATGGATTTGCCTAGATCATTGTAAAGTACTTTCTACTCTCTGGCCAATCCCAATAAGCAAACCTGAGCACACATGTCTGTATAGCCTTGGTCTGAAGCAATTCCAACACTCCCTAATTCAACTTACAATGATCCAGGCCCAAATTGGAAATATTTTATTCATCCAAATCGAAAAAGAAATATAGTTAATAAGTTCTTTATCTTTGAATCCAATCCAACAAACAAAATTAATAAGTTGAATAAACTATTTCAAATGACTAACAGAAAACCATGGAATTAAAACAAAGATGGAAGGAGAGAGAGAACGAAAAGCAAACTTGGGATTACAGATCAGTAAGTTGAATTAGGGAGTGTTGGAATTGCTTCAGACTGAGGCTACAAATGTGCGTGCTCAGCAGTAGTTCGATCAAAGGCTATAAAGGTGCGTGCAAATCCAAACTGTGTAGTAAGGTTTTGCCTTTTAGGTTTATGTGGGTTTTAATTTTTAAGGATATTTATGTCTATTTAGATGAGTGTTTTTGTTATATTTGAAAGATTTTATAAAAATTGACATTTTTTAAAGTGAGACTATTTTTAATAAAATCTCTAGCTCCTTCCTTCTCGTACGGACATCAGAAGAATCCATGACTTTTTGATAAAAGCGACAAGACTGTGATCAACCCTAATCACCGTGTTGTTTTTTTCTCCAAATGAAAACTACATTATCGAGCATATCAGCTGCCACGTCCCAACAGCGGGTCCCACATTCGCTAGCCTCCACCTCACAACCCATCCACAGACGTGGGCTCATAGACCGCCACCCACCGAATCTCAAATACACGTTCCGAATCCCCAATCCTCAAAAACCCCCAGATTCTGGGCATCGAGCCAATTCCTCAAAACGCACGTCTCACTAGCTTTCCTCTAATTCCATGGCTACGGCGGCGCGCGCCATTCGCTGCGAGCTGAGGAGGCAGGAAAACCCGGCGATTAGCAGGCGCGACCCGGAGGTTCCGGTTCAGGTACCCGTTCCGAAGCCCGTGGCGGCGGATCCGAAGACCGCGAAGATCGTGCTGCAGCCGCGGCTCTGTACTCTGAGATCGTACGGCTCAGATCTCGCCGGAGTGATGAGGAAGAAGAAGGACGACACGTCGCCGTTCTTCGCGGCGCTGTCGGATTATATCGAGAGCTCGAAGAAGAGTCAAGACTTTGAGATCCTGTCCGGTCGGCTGGCCATGGTGGTTTTCGCTGCGACGGTAGCGACGGAGGCGGTGACCGGAAACTCCTTGTTTGGGAAGGTGGAGTTGGAGGGGATCGCGGAGGCGGCGGGGGTGTGTTTGGCTGCTGTGGCTTGCGCGGCGGTCTCCGCTTGGCTATCCAGTAACCGGAAGAATGTGGGTCTGGTCTTGAGCTTAAGCTGTAACGGGTTAATAGATTCGTTGATTGATCAGATTGTGGATGGCTTGTTTTATGAGACCACCGACCTTAGCGATTGGTCTGATGAGGTGTGATGAAGCAAGGTGCCCAGGTGGTCAACGTTTCTACATCCGAAAGTCAACGGTATAGATTAATTAATTGGGAAATTATATGTATAATTCCCATAATTAATAGCGAATGTTATATTGATATATCATAGTTTAGATTGAGGAGTGTTGGATGAATGGCAATGGCACTGAGTTCATCCTTTGTAAAATTTTAACCACTACTGTGACTGATATTTGTAGCCAAATAAAATCAAAATGTACCGCATGTCACGTGGTTCGAAACCTCAAGCACCCAATAAATATTTGTGTTAACTCCCTTCCCTTAACTATTTTTTTTTCAAATTTTGATGCTTGGGTCTAAACGGGACAAATAACAACTTAGGTATCAAATTGGGAAGTTGACAAACATCAAGTATTAAGGAAAAACAAGAACAAAATTCTATAATATATGTGCCATAAACAATAACCATCCAGAAAGAAGGCAAATTAAATTAGTCGCTAAGGCCACAAAGCATACAAGGAGGGTGGGCTGGTGTTTTGTTTTTGGGAAATAGCCCTATATGCCACCAATTTTATAATCTTAACTAAAAATACCACCCCTCCCCAATTTTTGTACAACTATCACCTATAAATATAAAATTATTGTCCACTTATTGCTGAATTTTCACAAGTTCAGAAAGTTTGTTCTCTCTTAGGTCACTCAGCTCTCTCTCTCTCTCTCTGGCACAGCTCTCTTTCTCTTTGGTTTCTGTCTAACGCAGCTCTCTGTGTCTCTCTTGGCTCTCTCTCTCTCTAGCGCAACTCTCTGTCTCTCTCTTTGCTTTCTTTCTCATAGCGCAGCTCTTTCTCTTTCTAGTTTCGTTATGTCTTTTTCTCCCTCTATTCGGTCTCTTGCTCTCTGTTTGGAATCGCGAACCCCTCCCTTTAGGTATGTCTTCTGAATAGCTGCTTGCAACCTTGAAGCTTTAGTGGATTGCCGACCTCGAAAAGGTAGTGTTGATGGTTATTTTCTTAAAATCAGTGGGATTATGTGAAATGGGTTATATTTTGATTGTTTGGGTTTGTGTTAAATTCGTTTTGGCTTTAATTGCTTTGGGTTAGGTTTTGTTGAATATTCATGCTCAGTCATCTGGGTTTGTACCAATTGCACTTAGATTGGTCTGGATATGTGAATCTTGAAACTTGGAATTTTCCATTTGATGTAGTAGATCTGTATAGTGTGATTGCTGATGTGTTACTGGTGTACTGTTGTTGTGTTCCTCTTATTTTACTGTCGTATTGCTGTTATGTTGATGTTATATTGCCATTATATTGCTGTTATATTACTGTTATATTGCATTTGTATTGTATGGTTATTGTGGTTATATTGTGTTAATGAAATGTTGTTTTGTTATGGTCAGAAATGGAGACAATTGTTATTCTCGTGTGCTACAATGGAAAATGGGTCACCTCGAAGAAGATGTGCAAATACGAAGGGGATGACTCAAAAGGCTTAACAGTTCCACGGACCATCAAATTTGCTGAACTGTTGGACCGTGTGCATCAGATTGGTAATACAATATTACTGGTACTATTGTGTACTCCTTGGTGCTGCTATTTACTTTTGTTTTCCCTGCTACAGTGTCTTGGATATAAAATGCAGCCCTGTGTTCACCCGTTTTGATTTGTTTCCTGAGATGATAGGGCAAAGTTCCCCATTAATTTAAAGACCATGTTTTGGTCAGTAAATTAACTTTCTTTATGTGTTGAGCGTGCCACTGTTAGCAATTTTTCAATCCTATCAGACTTCAGAGTAAAAAAACTTGCGCCCCAAGCTACTGGCTTTGAACAAACGATTGTGAATTTGGGTGAGGAATATCTCTCAAGTAAGTTCTTTTCTATGCCTTAGACTGGTAAGGACTTTTGCAATTTTTCTCAGTATAAAAACCGGTAGTTCTGGCCAGAATAACTGATAACAGATTGAACTAATTTCAGGCAGAACTTCCCTTTACAAGACTCAAAAAGGGAAAACTGACTATGTAAGGACAAAAGGAGGGCTGCGCTTCCATTTCTGCCTGATCGGTTGCCTCTGTTCTAGGCTGGACTGGGGGTGTCTGTGCTGGACTGGACTCTGAATAGCTTCAACTGTTAGGCTTCGGCTGCAAATCGATGCCAAAGCTTGAGTTTGGCAGAGCTTTAATCTATTTCAAGCCCTGGATGACTTTTAGATGGGCAGAACTGGGACTTCTCCAGTCTGAAAGGGGCAGAAGTGGCTGGACTTGAGCTGGAGGTGTACTGTAGTACCTGTGCTGCTTAGTCAGGGCTTTCCATAAATTTGTTGAGGTTTTCGTATTTGAGAAAACTCAACCTCTGCTTGTCTTGGCTTTTGCTGAACCAAATTTGTAACGAGAGAAATCTCGTTATTGTTGACTTGTGAACTGGGATTCAAATCAGAAGCAGTGATCTAACCGCCTTTACTGGGAGAAAAACAGGATGATTCTGCAAGCTTGTTGAAAAGCTTTTGAATTAGAAGTACTTCAGACTCTGAGTCTGTTGGAATTGGTTTGGGAATCTTATGTTCAAGCGATCATTTGAGTATTTGTCTTTTGACTGAGTTTTTGGTTGGGTGATTGATTGTGTGTTTTTCTGTACACCCTCTCTTGTATATATACGAAATGTTCTTTGAGGGTGGGCGGCAAGTAAAAAGATCTTTTTAATTTTTAATTGAAACAAACAGGGGTTCCATCCATTTTCTGGCAAGAAAGCACTCAACGATCAGTTCTTGAGGTGACTACTTCTGCATTTTTGATGGGGTGCCATACCTGTTCTTCCATTTCACCTGCTTCTGCAAGAGTCTGGAGTTTTTGAGATAGCTAATTCCCAGCTTTTGAACAGCTTCCTGTTTCCCGCTTATCTCCTTTTTACGGGGGCAGAGTCTGCTTATTCCTTGAAAATGGCGTTTTCTCTGGAATAGAAAATATCTTTTGAATATTTAAAACAGGGTTTGATCTCCTGGCCTACTGGGTTTTCTCAGAGACGCTCTTCTTTCATACCTGCCCCTGTTCAATCTTTTAACTCAGCCGATGTTGTTGACTTTTCTTTAGTCAGGGATCACGTGGGACTGTTTAACAGATCAGCTGGGTTTAATTTGTTTCTGAGCCCAATTCTAGTTCTTCCGAGGCCCAAGTCTTTTCTTGATTTCCACTGTTTCTCAGCCCTTAATGCTCTGGGTTGAGTTTATTGTTCTTGGCCTGTCTACTTGTTTAAAGGGCTGGGCGCGCTAATGGTTTGAGGGTGCCAATTGTGGGCCAACGTCTTCTTAGAAGAAATGATGTGGGCTTTTGCTTTCGAACTGGGCGTGCCAAATTTAAGCCCAAACACCCTGTAGAGCCAATATTTGTTTCTGCAACAGCATCCAAGGGGTATGTTCTTTCTATAATCTTATCATTTTGTTCATATGCCAGACTCTGTGTTTGACCGAAATGTTGCCCCTATTGTAACAATCCTATTCAACTGAAGTGTGGTATGAGCACCATGCTGTGAAATGAAAAGATTCTTCTTATAACTTAAGTACATGCATCTATGTCCTTGTATGTGTGTGTTGGGGTATTTAATTTTGATACATGTCAGAATTAGGACTTTATTGTCTTTGTAGGCATGGATCAAGTCACCTTGATAGTCTCGGGTTCGGTTCATTAACTGTGTGGAACATGAAGACATGGAAGGCTATGGTATATGCTATAGCCACTTATGTTTTAATGCCTTCTTCTTTTTGTGAGAAGAAACTTGTATTTTTATGCCTTAAATAACCTTTTGGGTTTCATGAAGACAGTTCTTCCTCTTGGTAAAGATCCACATGCAATTACATCCCTTAGTTTCAATCACAATGGAAAGATTTTAGCAGCCGCTGCAACTGATGGAATGATTCACATGTTTGGTATCCTCACATATATTTTAGGGCTTGGTATAAATTGTAGGAAATTATGTGGTAAATGATTTTCAGAAGAGCAGAAAACCCCTGTTTTTGACACTTTTGCATTGGCCGAGTGTTATTTATTTTTCCAAGATGGTTAAATCACCCTCAACAAGGGCATTTAACTGTATGGTCAAGCCCATGTCTTTGTAGAATCATATATGGGTTGCCCGTTTCTGTAGCTGAGGTTTCCTGCAGATGTACATGTGGATGGATATATGAACACCTTAACAAGCCAAAGATATGTCTGCCGGTCTACAAATAACTGGGTGGCCAGCACGCGACTCTGCTATAAACTCCATTCTTTTTGGGCCTGATGAGACAAGTATTTTCAGTTTGGGAGTAGGTGGAAAGGTAAGTGCTTTACGTTCATTTTCCCATGAAGTTTAAGTATTGCATTTTGAAATGTTGTCCCCATCATTTTTTGAACTGTAGATGGCCTTATAGTTTTGTTATCTTAAAAGTATTTACTTAAAAGAACTGGTTTTGTGGTGTTAGGTTCTTGAATGGAGCTTGCAAAACCAAGGTCAAATCCTTTGGTCAAGAAACTGTAGCAGGTACCTTCTTTGGCATATAGAAATTGGTTGCACAGCAGTCTTATCAAACAAAAATACTTGGGCATACACCTGATTAACTAACATTACTCTCTTCCATACTGTAGATTCTTTGACTCTGAGAGCTCAAAAAATTTCAAACATGAAATGGCTTTAGATGCTAATGGGAGGAGATTGTTGGTAACCTCTGGTTCAGTAAGAGCACCAATATATCAAGTTGTTCTCTCTTCTTCATATGTGTGTGTTGTGTGTCTTCGTCATGTACATTGTACAGTGCTACTCAATTAGAGTCAACTTGCTAAGCATATTGAATCTAACCATCCAAAGATGGGTTGCACTTGGATTATTGACTTGGAAACCAAACTGAACATTTCGGTAGTCTTGGATTTCCCGGATTGCCATGCTTTGTAAGATGTAGGTGATGCTTCTGTTTTAACACAAAGTTTTGTTTCATAAATTTGGCTCAGGTTCGGGGTCATGCTATTGGGTTGAGAACTCTCCCACACAGTGCTGCAATAACTACTGTGGATTGGCACCCAACTTTGCCTCTATTCGTAACAAGATCAACAATAACTACGATGATACTTCACAAAAAATATATACGACTTTTAATCTTTGTTCAAAAGATCAGTTTTTTAGTTTCTGTTTGAATAAAAATCTATTATTTACTTTCTTTTCCTTCGAAGAATTAGGACATGACTTATATTCTTGGTAACCCTTTTTCTTCAAAATCTCTAGTTTCTGTCATCTGAAGTCTTTCCAGTCATTCAACTCAAAAAATCTCCAACCCACTTTGGAATGGCAGAACAAGTGTTAGAAGGCCATAAATAGCCACAAGTTCTTATACATGTATATAAAAAGTGTGAAGTTGAAACCTACATACGACAAGGGAAGAAGGAAGCTCTGTCCCATAGAGGTGATCCGTGGAGTAAACTAGAACCCGTAGAATCAAATCTCTCTCTTTATGATAGGGTATGCGATTATATTTGTTTTCTAGGGCACAAGCTCTTTTGCCATTCTCACCAGGAAAAAGGAAAATGAAAAAGAGATTTGAAGTCGTATATTTACCCCAACCCAACTGGCTGGTCTTACATTGTCATACATAAGATTAAATGTAACCACTAATGAACTGATCCCTTTATTTTTTATTTTTTATTTATTCCAATTGCCTGTGCATCACATGAAAATCTTAGGATTTTATTTACATCAAACTGCCTCTTAAGAGTCATGAGAAGAAGAAGAAGAAGAAGAGAAAACATAAGGACCTAGCTGGAGCTTACAAGTAATTAAACTAAAGTTAATTTAGTTAAAGTGAGGGGAAGAAAACATGTTTATGGCACCATTCCAAATTGACTGCCCCCTCGAATTGCACAATGGCAATATGGTCTCCTCCTGCGACTCTAAAGCAGGCAAAACACTGGTGTTGGAAGGACATGTGAAAGGGTTATTGTGCGTTCCATTGTACAAGCTTGAATGAATTTTTTTTTCTGTTGTATTTGGCCTTCTCTTTTCAAGCATGCCAAAAATCATCCTGGTTTTGTAATATGTGGTTTGTGCCCAATTAATTTACCGTGGATATTGCTTTTTTGTACCCAATATTTGATAGCTGCGTTCTTTTGAACGACTATTCATTGAGGGAGAGAATTACTTTCCTTTTGAATATGAATCGATGTGCAACTCCAACTATCATTTGAAAGGTCAACATCAATTCATGGTAATATAAGGATGGATAACAATTGTCGTGTCCGTGATATTTGAATTCAGGATTACTTTGAACGAAGTGGAGACTGTTATTAGACCAAATGACATTGACATACGATATAATAGCAATATTAGGCCAATATACTTGCACTATATAGGCAATATTAGAGCAATATAAGGATAATATGATAGCAATAGTATTACAATATACATCCAATAGGATGGCAATATGCATACACTATCTATACAATACAAAGGCAATATTAAGCAATATACATACAATATAACAGCAATATTAAGTGAATCTACATACAATACACACACATCCATTACAGACTACATTTTACACATGCAAAACAAATCGCCACCGAACCTTAACAATACTATCCCGCGAAGTTTAGACCAAAAAAAAATACTATCCCGCGAAGGGAAAACGAAGGCAACAAAAGATCCATGTACTCGGGTGAGATGAACTGAAGCAGCACTCACCCTTACTACAGGTCCATCAAAAGATCCATGTCTTTGTCCTTTCTCCTCGCTGCATGCACAAGGCTATGATCAGCCATTCCCTCAGCACCCATATTCAGCACCTCCCAGACACCAGCTACATCAATTTCACTCCAATTGTAGTCTGGTGAGATGACCGAAGCATAATCTCGGAACATTTCGAAGCCGTTGTTGAAACATTCAACCATTTCATGGTTATATTCTTCAGATTTTGTGAATTTTTCGACGGCATATTTCTTTCTCTCTTCCAATTTCAACTTCAAGGACTATAACTCTTTGCTCCGACGGCATATGATAATGAATAATGATCTAACATTTTCCTTTACAAAATAAACTAATACAATCAAGCGTTTTCTTTTGCAAAATGTCCTTATAAGTTCCTTCACAAGATAGACTTGAAAAAACAGGTGATAAGAAACAAATATAAGTGCAATAACCAGGCAATACCACGACACTACAATGGCAATATGATGACAATACAAATGCAATAGGAGAGCAATACAAAGGCAATACAAAAACTCCACATTCCCACTATATATTCATAATCTACAACATATTACAAAAAGGACACGACGTCCTTAATGGAATCACATTTTACACTCCTACATCGTCAAAATACCCTCGAGCAAGGAATGGGCGAAGAGGCTTCTGTAAAAGTTGAGGATGTAAAAGATGTTCTTGATTTGAAGGTGGATTAGTTATTGGCCAAAGGCTTCTTAGGAATTATTTTCTTTTCGCAACTCTCCAAGAGCTAATCCAGCCTGAGGGAAAAAACAGAGTTAGACATACATAATTTGTTACAATGAAATTGGTTGGATGAGAATCGCATATGTGCTTCTTCAAAGGTGCATGCTTGTGCTATCTACAAACTTATATAAATTTGATGAACAATTCTTGCAAACTGGGAAAAAAATTCCTACTCAGGCGAAAGTACAATTATGAGTACTTCCCAAAACTTTTAAGTCCTAAGCACCATCCAGAAGGAAGAATATATAAATAGACAAAATATCTTCTTCTAACATGTAAACAGAAAATTAGAAATTATCAAGTACAAGATTTCTCAAGAAAAGTCATTAACGTGAATATTCAAGAACCGTGATAGGACTAATATTGGTATAAAACCCACTTTACTTTACATAGTGCATCACAGATAAATTCTAGCAATATATACACTGCACAAAATAGTGACTTCTTCTATTAAACTAAAATCCTAGTTATCATTTTTACCTCCCAATGGGATTTGAAGCTAGGATGAGTACTTCACTAATTTGTTGTTCCTATAAAACATCCAATACTTGCTTGGACAAGGTCAGCCAAAGAGTGTAAAGACTCAAAAACGATCATATACTTTTCTTGTTCAAGTAGGACATGCATTCTTTCAAGGGCCATATGAAAATTTAGTCAAACCTTCTTTCCCTTTTGAATTTCTTGTACGAAATTATAGGGTTCATAGAAATAGCCAAAATTAATTGCAAACAAGCAACCTAAAATAGAGCCCAAAATATCCAATCAGAAAAACGATCCAAATACACAAAACCAATGAAACCCATTTGAGTTCTTACACTTGAGTTTGTTGGTGACCTAAAAACAATTAGATATTGCCAAATTTAAAAGAGATTATTCTATTTCTCCATCTCATATACTCAATCTTCAAGAGTTTCTCGTATTAAAGCATATAAAGAACTTCAAAGAAGTAAAATATTTTAGCAATACCTGAGTGATGCACAAACCAACATCTACATGAATGTCAGCACCTTCTCTACGAAGACTGATACTCCTAACCTGCAAACAAATTTAATGCGTACATATATTAGACAAAAGCATTATACATTCTAAGGTATCAATAATGAGGGAAAAAAAAAAAGCAAGGACATCATCAGGATGAAGGACTTATGCAGGACCAAACTGATTTCCATCAGCATTAGCCCCACTAATTACAAAAACAAGCAGATATAGTAGTACCAACATTTGTAATCTGACCTATGTTGTAAATGATGATTCATGATTATTTTAATAAAATGAGCAAATTTATTACCATCATCAAAGTCAAAAGCTTTGGATTTAAAATTTACACTATCCCACCACAACAACTACCAAGACCAAAAGGAAAGTAAAGAACTTAACTTATTAAATTGTATATGGCAATCCAAAATCCAAAGCACCAGAACAAGCTTGAAAGGGATGAAAACTAAGTTTACCTACTTTTTGGTTTGCTGAAGTTTTAAGATTGACAATAAGGTCACACTTGTTCTGCTGACTCGCACTTCATCATCCTTGTTATCTAAAACCAGTGAAAAAACTAGAGTACCGAGTTATTAGAATAAAAATAAAAAGTAATAAAATCCTAACTAAATCTCAATGGAATTTTCCTTGGAAGGAGGCTTTATCAGCATCTAGTGTGAGAGATACAAAGGCAAACCAAACCAGAAACTGTCCTACTCAAGGTCTCAAAAATGAAAATCATATGGTTCATAGAAATAACTGAAATTAATGGCAAAATAAGAATCCATAAGGGATTTAAAAGAAAAAAAGTGGCAGGGAAGGACAACTTTTGTGACCACAAATAGATGCATGTGTCTAAATCTTTTTGCAATGATCGTGCCTTACAATTTCAGCCAGCAATACCATCAAGGATTAAATTTGCAATAAGAAGGCTCAACATAGAAATAAAAAAAATACAAAAAGACAAAACCTAGAACAGAAAATTATTCACCCAGATCAGATACACACCTTGGCCTGCCCAAGATGTAGGGCTCGTCAATGGGCTTGGCCGGGCTAGCCTAGCCCAAATTTCATGGGCTTGGGCCGGGCCGGGCCAGGCTTTAAAGAGGAGAGAGAAAATATCGGGCTGGGCCGGGCCGGGCTTTTTTAGAAAATTCAAAGCCCAAGCCCATCTCATGAGTCGGGCTTGAAAAAACCCATCGGGCCGGACCGGGCTAAGCCCAACGGGCCGGGCCGAAATGGGCCTAAAAAATAATAAGTGTAAAAAAATAAAAATAAAAATTTATAAGAATGGTATGAATAAATATGCAAATGTTTGGTGATGTGTTAAAGAAAAGTATGATTATATTTGGTGGTATGATTATGTTTGGTGATATGATATGTTGTTTGTCTTATTATATATATATATATAATTGTTGTATTAATAAATGACACAAATTAATGTGCTAATCATCCAATTATAAACTAGGAATGAGTAGAATTCAATGGAAACAAACACAATTTTTATAACAAGTAACACACACAAAAAATTTAAGAGGGGGATTTGTCATTCAAGTGATGTAATCCTAATCCTAAACCTTTATTTATACATAATTATATATGTATGCGGGCCTAACGGGCCGGGCTTTTGTGGGCGGGCTGGGCCTATGGGCCGGGCCGGGCTTCAAACACCCAAGCCCAAGCGGGCCGGGCCCTCTCAAAGCCCATAACGGGCCGGGCCGAGCTTTTTTTCAATGGGCCGGGCGGGCCCCCGTAGGCCCATGAGCCCGCGGGCCAAATGATGAGCCCTACCAAGATGCTAGTTCGTACATCTGGAGTAAAAATTTAAAGAACGCCTTCAAACATGGCAGGGCTAAAAGGCCTACCAGTCTCAAGAACACCTGCATCTTTGTTCTTTGAACTTGAACCACTAGGCATGTCAAATTCAGAGACGAACTCTGCAAATGCACCCAATCTATATAAAATCAAATTCAAATGGACAACATATTAGTTAAGTGATTAGCCAAAAAAAGAACAAGCATAGGCAAGGTAGCTTCCTATTTTCTGAGATCAGCAATCTATATAAATTTTGTTATTTGCAAATAGCAATTCTACTAAAACCACGTAAATGCAAAATAATCGAATAAACAAAAGAAACCTTAGGCACTTTGCGAGTTCTCAATTCCTGCAGAAGCTGAACAAAAGGAGAACGGGATAGAAGAGCCTGTGGCGTTGCGTTGAGAAAGCACAGATTCCCTGAATTGATTAAACCACGAGGCAACAAGACCGTAGCAACTGTAACAGGCCCATTCAAACACTTATGTAGTTCCCCCTTTACATTAGAAGCTGATAAATCATCAACCCGACCATTCTACTCTCTGTTCTGCAATTCCAGACTTGGAAATTGATTGGAGAGGCTACATCAATAGAGCAAAATCAATCAGACCAATACAAGTTTCATCCAAGCATGAAGTAATTCACAGTTCAAATACAGAAATTTCCAATCTCTCTAATTACTAAACTTCACAAAATCAGTCACATGTTAGTGAAATTATCCTTCTCAAATGAAAACCATACAAAAAGACAAACTAGTCAATAACAAATACAAAACCTACCTTAGAATCACTCGTTTTGCGCACATAACCAAATTGGAAATCCCAGAAACACCTAAAGAAAAGCATGAATTTTGTCTGTGAGAGGATTGAGAATGAGGAGGAAGTATGTGAAAAAAGTCAAAATCGAAACCAAGAATTAGGGTTTTTTGAGGCCCTAAAGGAGCAGAGGAGAAGAGAAAGACGTCGATTGAAGACATGAAAAGAGAGGGAACTGAGAGATTGTTGAAGGGAGAGAGCATTTAACGAAGAAACCCTCTCTTTCATCTTCAAGAACCCCCTCAACAAACCCTAACATTGACTGCAGAGAGAGAAAGAGAGAGTGCTGTTTAGGTTTTCGCAACAAAGGGAGAAAGAGACTGGTGGTGGTCGATGGAGAGAGAAAGCACTGAGAGAGGAAGAGAGAACTGTGAGAGAGAGCTGAGAGAGAGAGAGCAAGCGAACGCAGATAGAGTGAATAGGGAGCTGAGAGAGACCAAAATTTCTGTAACAGTGATATATGTGCAATAAGTGGACAATAAATATATATTTATAGGTGATAGTTTTACAATTTTTGAAAATGGGTGGTATTTTCACTTCAAATTATAAAATTGGTGGCATATAGGGCTATTTCCCTTTGTTTTTTATAATAAATAAGAGAGCTAATTTTTCCACTCCTTTTTTCTTCGGTCACGCTCGTTCTTATTTTTTAATACTTTTTAATCAATTTTTTTTCATTTTTTTCTTTTTCATTTTTATTTTATCTTTAATGATGTTGCAAGTGCGATACCTACTTTGGTGTTGATGTGTGAAAAAAAGCAAATAAAGAATTCTTTTAAAATGATATTTTAAAAACCAGACAAAAAAGATCCCAAACCCCACCCACCCTCTATCTTCTCCCCTACGCTACGCAGACCCTTTTGTCGTCAGTCTCCCCCCCCTCTTCTCTCTCCCCTCAACAGAACCACAAAGGTTTGTCGTTAGTGCCGACTTGAAAAATACATGAATGCCCTCTCTGTGATGGCGATGCCCACCCAAAAGGTTGAAGTCCTCCCAACGCGGGCTTTTAGACTGAGTATCTCACAACCAAAAAGCTGTCAATTTTAAAGGGAAGATTCAACGGCAAGATTTTCAGTGTTGTAGCCACCGCCACTGTTGTTTTAAAAAATTTCGGCCACCGCCTCTCTCTCTGGAAATTCAAAATCCAAACGCACCTAGCCACCCAGCCACCGATAGCCATCTCCGCCCCGACGCACCCACCACGGACCTTACCGCCCCAAACGCCCGATAGCCAAGCCACTACTCAAACCCCAAAACTCTTAAAAAATCCGAATCTGGATTTTGTTGTTGAAGAAAGGGGGGAAAGAGAAGATGGAAGGGTGGGTGCGTAGAGGAGAAGGGAGAGGGTGGGTGCGGATTGGGATATTTATTTTTGGTTTTAAAAATATTATTTTTAAAGAATTTTTTATTATATTTTTTTCACACATCAACACTTGCCACATTACTAAGGATAAAATAGGAAAGAAAAAGTACAAAAAGGAACAAAATTGATTAAAAGATATTAAAAAATAAAAGAAAGTGAAAAAGGAACAAAATTGATTAAAAGATATTAAAAAATAAAAGAAAGTGAAAAAGGAACAAAATTGATTAAAAATATTTAAAAATAAAAGGAAGTGAAAGTAGATAAAAGGAAAGTAAGGGTAAAATAGGAAAGAAAAAGTACAAAAAGGAACAAAATTGATTAAAAGATATTAAAAAAAATAAAAGAAAGTGAAAAAGGAACAAAATTGATTTAAAATATTTAAAAATCAAAGGAAGTGAAAGTAGATAAAATGAAAGTAAGGGTAAAATAGGAAAGAAAAAGTACAAAAAGGAACAAAATTGATTAAAAGATATTAAAAAATAAAAGGAAGTTAAAGTAGACAAAAGGGTAAAATAGGAAAGAAAAAGTACAAAAAGGAACAAAATTAATTAAAATATATTAAAAAATAAAAGGAAGTGAAAATAGACAAAACGGCAAAATAGAAAAAAAAAGTACAAAAAGAACAAAATTAATTAAAAAATATTAAAAAATAAAAGAAAGTGAAAGTAGACAAAAGGAAAGTGGGAAGATTAGCTCCCATAAATAAACTTGTGCTTGGCTAATTAATTGCAATTTAATTCAATTCTTGTGGGAACAAACCTATGCTTGCATTCATTATTCTATCAATATTGATGAAACCAAGGTCTAAAATATCGATGATATCGGAAATATCGGTAGTCCAAAAACAGAAATTTCGATGGAAATATCGGGATATTATTGATATCGATAAAACTTGAATAAAAACCACGGAAATTGTAAGAAAAACTTGGGAGAATGTTTATTTAGTCAATTATCTATTAGTTTATCACAAAAAATTAGAAGGAAATGCATTGCATGATGGAGTTAACTGATTTAAGTTGATTATACAGCGAGCTGGCAAACATTATGAGTGTAGAAAATATGTAGTAATTAATTAAAAAAGATTAAACACACCATAATCATTTATATATAATGATTTACTACAATATTTTACACTTTATACATTGCATGGTAAGATACATGAGTGACTTAGTACCACATAGAATTTCTATGAGGTTCAAATTTTTCACTATCTTCATAATCTCTATGTGTAGAGTAAGTGTATTGTGAAGAGTAGTCATCAAACGATAAATCCCCAAAATAGTTTTGCATGTAATTGTTAACATGCCACCCATATGGATCCGAGATTGGTTGATGTTGTCCATAAGCGAAATTATTTGAAGATTGAATCTCGGATTCTTTCTATGAGCCGCTCGATTCCATCCCAAAAGAAAAGGTCAAAGATTCATCCTCAAGTGAAAATTTGATTATTGCAAAAAGAATTCAAAACAAAACAATATAAATATAAATATTTAAGCATATTATTACAAAAAAAAAACATAAGTGATATAGTGATTAAGGTGTTGGAGAAGTAAAATGGGAAGGATTCAAATCCCCTTTATGTATTTTTACTCGCTTTTCCCCCTTTTTGTACACTTCTGTTGGCCACAATGATATCGACACATTATCGATAGCACATTGCCATTACGATTTTCGTTAAGACCGAACATCCTATACATAGAGGGTTAGGTCGGGTCAACTTAATAGATAGACCATATTTGGATTTAAGACCTTTAGCCCGTGCTCTGCAAACAATCTGAAGTTTTTGCTCGTCATCAGGTCCGGACCTGACCACTTCGACCTGGAATCAAAATGATAACCACTACGATATCTTCTTGTTTTCTTTTTTCATTTTTTTCAAAGGACTCATTCTTGAATCTCAAATTCTCAATCTTTATCCTAAATTGGAGAACCAAACTACACATGACACTTGTGATTCATACACCTTTTTGGGAAAGAGACAACCACTATAATATATAATGTATATATACTGGGGTGTAATACACACAACTGATCCGCATCCCTCGTCGGCACATGAACTGTTTGAATGCCTATCAATATCAACCACCATCGTCGTCATCCACACTTCCACTCTGCAACTCTCTCTCTCTCTCTCATAATCAATGGCCGTGAATAGCTCTCTCTCACAGCTCCCCTCCACTCTCTCCCCCAAGCTCTCCAACTCCTCCTCAATCCCCACCTCCACTCACTTCCAACCCAAAACCAGAATTCCACTTTTCCGACATTTCCAAATGACCAACGGCGTCGTCCTGACCCCTGTTGCCGTCGTTTCGACCTCCGCCTCTGCCGTCGTTGGTGTCGGCGACCACTTACCTCCAGACTATGGCGACGTGTTCCCCCAGGCGGATCCGAGCGAGCGCAGAAGAGCTGGCGTGATCCTCCATCCGACGTCGTTCCGTGGACCCCACGGCATTGGAGATTTGGGGGAGGAGGCGTTTCGTTTCATTGACTGGCTTCATGAAGCCGGGTGCTCCCTCTGGCAGGTGCTTCCGCTGGTTCCTCCTGGTAGGAACGCCAATGAAGAGGGCTCCCCTTACTCAGGTCAGGTAAAATTATACTTACCCAATTGCTTTTTATATATTTTTTTGTCAAAACTTACCGAATTGCTTATATATCTATATAATATATACACACACAGCTTGGATTTCATATGTGACTTGTGTAAAGCCTAATATTTTGATTGGCTGTAGTGTTCCATATCCTCATTGTGATTTGCAATTGAATTTGTGGGTAATTTTGGTTGATGGGATTTTGTCAGGATGCAAATTGTGGTAACACTCTGTTGATATCTCTTGAGGAGCTTGTCAAGGATGGTTTGTTGACAAAGGAAGAGCTTCCAAAACCAGTGTGAGGAAAACTTTATTAATGCATCTGCCATCATAGTGGGCTATTTATATGGGTTTCTGTATGGATTTGTCTTATGGGATTGTGGTGTACTGGTTCATGCAGTGATTCTGACCGCGTGAATTACTCAACTGTTGCTGACTTAAAGGATCCTCTGATAGCTAAGGTAAATGATGTGAACAGCATTACTATCGCTTGTTTTTGTGCGTTTTCCATGACTTTCACTTCAGCAATCTTAGAACAGTTTTTCATGTTGAACTGTGTGAAACTGAAGTTGGGATATTTAGGAGTGAAGGTGAATTTAAAAGTCATCGTGAACAGTTTTCCATGACTTTCACTTAACTTAGAACAGTTTTTCATTTCTTACACCAAAAACTATTTCATAGTTTAGTGCTTTGTCAGGCTGCAGAGAGGCTTATTAGGAGTGAAGGTGAACTTAAAAGTCAGCTTGAAGATTTCCGTAATGACCCGGATATATCAAGTGAGATTTTCATATTATTTGTGCACTAATAATTTTATAATATACTTTTACTGCCGTGACAATTTTGTATGTGTTATAATTTGACAATCTTGGTTGTAAATTGGCATTATATTGTAGTTCTGGTTCGATAACTCTTCAGAATGGTGTAATTCTAACTGTTCTAGGATCTATTAGTTGAATGCATGCACATACATACATACACATGTGTTATTCAGGAAAGTACCAAATTTTTGGTTACTAACTTACTAAAAAATTACTGCCTTTGACTTCCTAGAACTTGTTGTCCAAATGGTCCTTGGTGAAAATACCAAGCACAAAGAAAGCAGCTCCAGAGTGCTTTTGTATTTTTGTGTGGACATTTTTCCCTCTCTCATGTGTGATTCTTGTTTCACATTTTTGTAGGCTGGCTTGAAGATGCAGCTTATTTTGCAGCAATTGACAGCAGTTTAAATGCTTTCAGTTGGTACGAGTGGCCTGAACCTTTGAAAAATCGCCATCTTGCAGCCTTGGAAGACATTTACCAGAGCAAACAGCATTTTGTGAGATCTGGGTGACTGACTATTACTTATTGATTTATAGTTTCTTATTGTATGCATACTTAATGTTAGGAGCCCCTTGAATTCCCATTTCCCCTGATGTTTTTGTTTTTGCAGATAAATATCTTCATTGCTGAACAATTTTTGTTCCAAAGGCAATGGCAGAAAGTTCGCAAGTATGCACAGATGAAGGGAATCAGTATCATGGGAGACATGCCCATTTACGTAGGTTATCACAGTGCAGATGTTTGGGCCAATAAAAAACATTTTCTGCTGGTGAGTACTTTTTAGTGGGTAAAGGGAGATCTTCATAACACAGCATGCTGTACTAGGTGTCAATTGCTGATCATATATTAGTTTTTCAGAACCGGAATGGTTTTCCTCTTGAAGTTAGTGGTGTTCCCCCGGATGCTTTCAGTGAAACTGGTCAGCTCTGGGACAGGTTTATACAACACATACATAATGCTTCAAGTTTGTTTTGTGGTTTGAGCTATATCATTGAGCTTCCTGATAAACCTAATGTTTGAAATAAAGCCCACTATATGATTGGAAAGCAATGGAGAAAGAAGGATTTTCATGGTGGATACGCCGCATGCGAAGAGCACAGAATATATATGACGAATTCAGGATAGACCACTTTAGAGGTCTTGCTGGCTTTTGGGCTGTTCCTTCTGGTGAGAAATTACAGATCAGACTTCTTATGCTTCTATCTTGTAGCTTGTCTATGTTGTTATCACACTAATATATGGCGTGTTCACAGAAGCCAAAGTTGCTATGGTTGGACGATGGAAGGTCATGTTTGAATATATTGTTTTCTAGTTATAATTCTGTGTACTTTATTACCCCATCATTCAATCTGAAACTTTTTATTTTATTTTAAACAATGGTAGGCCGGACCTGGAAAATCCTTTTTTGATGCCATATTCAGAGCAGCTGGGAAGATTAACATAATAGCTGAAGATTTGGTATGTTTTAGCTGGTTGGATACAAAATTCTTTTTCAATGCCATATCCGAGCAGTTGGGAAGACTTAACATAATAGCTCAATTCTTTGATTTAATACTTCCAGAAATATATTCAATCCTTCAAATAAAAAGAGAAGAAAACAAAAAGAGTAAAACTATGGGAGTAAATTTTGATGCTATGTGGTTACTGATTTAATGATTCTTTTTATTACACTGGTGTCCTTACAAAATAGAAAGAAAAAAACATAAAAATAAAAGAAGAAAACTGCTTATGTGGTAGATGTCTGATTGATCTTTTGACATGTAAGATGCATTGTTCATGTGGTGGATCCTGGTGCTATGAAATTAAATTTTGATACGGTGAAGCAATGATAAGATTGAGAAAGTTTATTACAATGTTACCGTCTTATTGTAACTGGACCTCAGTAATTGTATGGATTCAGATGCTTTGCTATTTGTACCAATTGATGATTGCTAGAATATAAAACAATTGCTGGCCCACATCCTAACAGCTTAAGCTTTGGGAAAGTGTTCAAACAAAAAAACTTTATCATGGTATCGGAGCAGGAGGTCCTGATTTGAAACCTTACAATTACAACCTCTCTATGTAAGTTGAAATTGGCCTCGAGTGTAAGGGGAGCTTTATTAGAATATAAAATAATTGTTGGCTCACATCTTAACAACTTAGGGCCCGTCTGGTAACGTTTTCGGAGAGTGTTTTCTGAGAATATTTCCAAAGAATGAAAACAAGAAAACGAATTTGCACCTGAAAATGCGTCTGGTAGATTAATTAGAAAACATCTTCAGAAAACAAAAACAATGAAAACGTGTCTGGTAGTACAATTTGAAATAATAATATGTGAGTTATTTTTATGAAAACGTTTTCCAGGAGAATGAAAACAACTTTTTTCTGTTTTCTACAAGTATACATGAACTTGTTTTCATTTTATGAAAACATTCTCAATGTTTTCTGTTTTTGGGCCACCGAACGTGTTTTTACCTCGTTTTTGTTCTCTGAAAATGAAAACAACCTCTTAAAACGTTACCGAACGGGCCCTTAAATTTTCCAGAATAGTGGTAAACGAATAAACCTTTTATCATTGCGAAGATTATTATTGTAAATACCCATTTATTCACATTTTCATGAGCATTTGCTTGATTTGTTCTCATATTGCATGACAGGGAGTTATCACTGAGGATGTAATTCAGCTAAGGAAATCCATAGGGGCACCTGGAATGGCCGTCCTCCAGTTTGGTAATGACTTCTTGCCCATTTATTATACTTCTGTATTCTATATAATTAGCTTTGAGAAATAACCTTAAGCTTAAATGACCCAATGTTCTTGCCCTGTTCTGTAAATTCTCTATGTAGGTTTTGGGAGTGATGCTGCTAACCCTCATTTACCTCATAATCATGAGCCGAATCAAGTTGTTTACACTGGAACTCATGATAATGACACGGTAAATTCATCCATCCATGGGCTTCTTTCCATATGTTTCTGGGTTTGTCCTCAAATGATTGTCGAGACCTTCTTTCCACTATTCTGGAGGTTTTCTTTCTGCTACTAAATTATAGCTGGCAGAGCATATTCTTGTAGTTCTTGTAGTGGTTGTTCCAATCCCATGATCATGACTTCTGTTTAACTTTTTTGCGTTCAGCTTTTAAGTGAAGCTGGCTAATAGTTTCTTTGATTGCCTTGCAGATTCGAGGGTGGTGGGATGTTTTGAAGCAAGAAGAGAAGTCCAATGTGGGTTCCTTTTTGTTTTTTGTTTTTTCTTTCTTTCGAAAAATCTAGTACTAGAATATGTAATTTCACACTACATGTTAGACAAGATGTAGCTTCTTTTTGTGTTTCTTTACAGTTTTATTGTTATCCCAGGTCCTGAAGTATCTTTCAATTGCTGAAGAAGATGATATCTCATGGGCACTCGCAAAAGCTGCATTATCTTCTGTGGCCCGAACAGCAATCATACCTATGCAAGATATTCTTAGGTTAGGAAGTTCAGCGAGGATGAACATTCCTGCAACTCAGGTAAATGACAGCTTCATACATAGATGCGATAAATTGGTAATGGGCAGTAGAATGGTGGTCGACGGTCTTTGTTGTCTGCAGCACATTGATGGTTAGGGTCTAGACTTTAGAGTTAAAATGCAGATGAATATAGGCCTAATCGGATTCTTGGCATGGTTGGGGTGCTCCCACCATATCCTTTTCTGTTTTACAACCTGGATGTTTTGGCCAAATTATAAAATCCAAATCTATGTGCTCCTGGGTTTCTACTCAGGCGGCAAGAGGCAAGACGAAAACATTTGAGGCTTTTTGTTTCCTTCTTTCTGATATTTAAGAGCATACTTTTTTCCCCATCATTTTACCACACATGATAATTAGAAGTTAGGAATCTTTGCTTCTGAGCAGAAAGTTTAAGCTTTTTATTTTTTGGTTTTAATATCTTGTAGAAATATGCAACCTAACATATTGACACCGCATGTCAATGATTTTTTTTCTTTCTTTGCACAGTTTGGAAATTGGGGTTGGAGGATACCAAGTTCCAGGAGCTTTGATAGCTTGGAGACAGAAGCTTTGCAACTGAGGGAAATGTTGTCGATGTATGGGCGGCTGTAAATTAAGGGTGCTAAATAACTTTTTTGTTCAAGTGGTCATGAACTACAGACAGGTTGTTGTATCAGAATAATACTCTACAGAAGAATAATAAATTACGTTACTTCAATAAAAATGTTGGACTTGTATCAATTTCAGTTGAATAAAATGGCATTTATTCAGATAATCTATTTGTACAGTAATATATGGGTTCTCCAGATGGATACTTTGAAACAAAACAAATTTGCATGACTGTTTGCCCAGCATTCGAAAGTATAGCGCGCACATTAGGATTTAGATAGAAGAAATGGTGAAGGTTATATGGTAGGTCAAAATTTGCAAGACCTGTTGCAATATATGAGTCTTAATTTCTTGCCATTAGAAATTGTGTTTACATTAGAAACCGGGCTGCTTACCAAACCGCTTAACAGTTCTTCCCATTCTTCAAGTTCGCACTCATGCAGGTAATTTTGAGAAAGGAATGGAGTTCTTTGAGATGATGATAAAAGTTTACGATATAAATCCTTGAGCATAAAGAAAGGTTGAAAGCAGTGGAGCTTGTGAAGAACATGCCAGTGAAACCTGACGTTGGAATATGGGGTGCATAATTACTTAGTGCTTGCAAGATTCACTGTAACATAGAGATCGGCGAATATGCACGTCGAAGTCTATCTGAGTTGAAGCCCCAGGATGCAGCTCCATTCGTGGAGACGGTTAACATATATGCATTAGAGAGAAGGTGGGAAGAAGTTGCTGCATTAAGGACAGTGATGAAATTTAACAAAGTGAACCATAGGAGACAAAAGTTTAAAACCTATTGGTTGGATACTTGGATAGCCTTCTCTTTCAACCATTTTTTCAAGCTACAGACCTCTAGTTCCTTTTAAAATTGAACCACAGGTGCCAAATTTTAAAACCTATTGGTATGTTGTTTACATGAAAGATCAACCCCAAGACTACAAAATAAGTTCTTTTTAGTTGCAGATCAAGCTGCTTATACAAAAACATTCACCATCTTCTCTGTTTTTCCCAGCTAACTGGGTAATAAATTAACAACTTCTCATTTTCTGACTCGGTCAAAAACAAGCAAAACTTTATACAAAATATTTTCTGATCACCAGGGCTTATTTAAGTCCCATGGAAATGGAAATGTATGAAGTGCCATTCGAGGTTCAGTCGCTCATGTATGAGTACAATGAATCATTTCATCGTCATAACTTTTTAAGTTTTGTTGATACAGAATGAATATCTTGTGATATACGGTAGGGCAAAGGTAACTCACAGAAAATCGTACAAGTTTCTTAGTTGCAGATTAAGAATAGGGTCAAGCACCTACCGCATGTCCCATGTGAAAGTGAATCTCCTGCAGGATTCCTGACTGCAGAATCAAGCAGCTTTCTCAATTGCTTCGATGCATTCCAGTATAGTTGCCTTGTTTGACATTGCTGTTATTAAGGCTTCATGAACTTCCTTGTCGTTTTTTAAGAGAGACCCAGCAAACAAAACCTGCGATACATTTCCCAGCATCAGAATTGTTACAAAATGTGCAATTACTAATCTCTTTTCCATCATTTTTAACAGTTAACAGAGGAAACCATAAAAGGGCTGTGACAAAAAAAATAAACACATAATTATTCGTGAAAGAATCAAGGTTTTCATCCGTACTCTCTCACATTAAAAAAATAAATAAAAAGTTAGTGGAGCATGCAGGTTGTATAACTGAGGAACTTACAGCCCATCTAGTAAGATTTTGTTGCTGTTCTTTGCTAAGCTGTGGCTTGCTTCTGTTGATAAATCTCTGAAATTTTTTTAATGAAGTCTCTGAGATTAGATTAACATGGTATCTAGAAAACAATTGATCTTAGGAAAATGGTAGTTATAAACCTGAAGACTGAAAAGATCAGCTGATTGACCAATCACTTTGTCATATGTCAGACCTTCTGCTGCAAGTCCAGCCATTGCTACCACTGCCAACCTAAAAGACCACTAAAAATTAATTCTTCTCCACCAGTCAATTTATAATGGCATCATTTCCAGCATTGGTGTGTAATTATGTGTTGCATTAGTATTGATAAAATTATGTGAAAACATTGCAACAGAACTTTAATGCAAATGGACAGTTTGTGCATAAACCAAATAATATTATCAGAAAACAATGAGCCTGACACAGTGAAAAGATGCACTATTTTCAAAAGAACCGAGAGCCCGTTTGTTACAGTTTAAGAAGTGAAAAATTACTCAAGAAAAATCTTAAATTCCAGTAGGTATGGCAATCATGTAAATACCTGTCTAGTTCCTTTGCATCAAGCTGCCCACTGTATATCAGCTTTTCCAGCCTTTCGTCAATAAGATTGACATGCTCTTTGCCAATATCTAAAGAATACCCCAGAATAGGAAGGCCCAGCAAATAAGCAACTGTTCAAAGAAGAAAATCACTTTATCAGTATATCAAGCAAGCAACTAAAATCTATGCATTATTAACGATATTAAGTATATAATATGTGGTGTAATGAAGTACCTAAAAAATGAGCAGCTTCATGTCTAGCAATTCTTTCTTGATAATCTGGGAAAAATGATGAAAAGCTAGATATGGCAGCTTGAAGAAGCCTGAAGTACAGATGAAGATAACTTTATATGAAAGAAAATACAATGTTGATAATTACTCATAAATGCTGTTAAAAATACATAACTCATCAAGGCATAAAAATTCAATTGCATCTAAAGCCTAGTCTTACCCGGGGGCAGTGCTTCCCACACCCAAAACTACTAAAGAGATGCTCCCAAGCAAGTATGGCACAAAAAAACCCCAGTCCTACAAGAACAGTATTATGCAAACCCAAGAAATGTTAGTAGAGCTAGAATCTTTTCAACTTCTTTTCTCTGTAATGTAAAAGAAAATTTCTCTCTGGTGTATAATTGACCTAATCTAATAGTTCTAGAAGAATGATATTTGGAAATAACTCAAGTAAACCTTTATCCCTAAAATGCAGTTGACAAATACTAGGCAATGATTTGGCTGATACAAAGGCGAAAAAGAATCCATTGCACTTTCAATCATTATCTTACTTCTACTACAATTTAAGTTGTTTGCATAAGGAAGTTAAGTTCTTTGTTTTAGTAAAAATGTTGACAATCTATAATTAATTAATTTGTGACATCCAGGACAGAGGTCTTCTTGTCTACTTCAACTATCAACTATCAAATGAAAGTGGCCATCGATTATCCAGTCTGTCCCCAATGCCTTGTGCTAGGCTGGCAGCAATACAATTGCACTGACATAGGTCCTCATCCGAAAAAAAAAAAGTAGCTTACATAATAATTGGATTCTTCAGCCCTGCTTATATAGCCAGAGCTCTACAATACATGCTTAAAGTGTGGTCACAGACACAAGAAAGGGACTTTGAAAACGCCTTCCACTTTCATGCAAAAGTAATAATGTGATCCGGGTTAGATTGCAACTGTAAAATCCAAAAACCATATTCCTGTCTCCTCCTCCAGATCAGAGAAAGAAAACTTGCTAGATTAAAATTTCATATATTTGTGTAAGAGTAGAAAAAAGGCTTTTTTTAATGCCAATATATGAAAAAGAAAAATAAAGAAAAATAATATCAACTATACACTGCTAAAGAAAAAGAAAGTTTTAAAAAAAATTCATTACACAACAAATATAGGATTACTAAAATCCCTCCTAATCACACTTTTTAGATAGTTGATGTACAATTTATATGTGGACTTACAGAGACAAGGAGATATAATCAAATTTACCCCAGGAAGTTGGCCAGCAAGAAGACCTAAGAATCCTGTCGTCCCCACCACAGTGAATAGAAAAGCCGCCTGTATCACTGAACGATATCAAATTTACAAAAAGTAGTTTGAGACCAATGCATATTGAAAGAGCTGCATTCCCAATTTAGATGTAAAGTATCCTGTATTTCCCCATATCATTTTAGATTCGCTGAAAGACAGGTAAGAAGAAAATAGGTAGAAAAATTTACAAGAGGATGCTGACAATTCTAAATCGTACTCAGAATTGGTTTGGGAGTTTGGGGTAATGGTTTGCTGCTATGAGAGTTTACTTCATAAAAGTTAAAAGCACAAATAAAAAGGATAGATAAGTAAATGTGGTGTTGAGGCTTTGCAAAACAATCTTGCACACTGTATGAAGAGGTAATGAACATCCAAGAACGTGTTTCGTATATAATTTTTGCACATTCTGAATGCAAGTAGCCCAAAGAAATTACTAGTTTTAAGAATACTTACATCATTTCTGATGCTGGGAACCGCAAGAGTTTCTGCATTTTTAATTCCAAGAGTTGTCAGCTCCCTAAGCGATGTCTGGTGCATAAATGTTGAAACTTGAAAGAGTCAATACTTTGAACAGATGATCATCATTCAAGTACATGTATGCATGGGTTTGTAGATGTTGGTAATGTTTTGAGTAGCACTTTCCCAGAAGTTCACACTTGTAACGGAGACTGACCGTACGCCGTGAGACATAAGGCTGAGAACTCCATTTCTTGGCCCAACCAACTTCACTTAGCTGATCAAGTGCCTCTTTAACCGCACTGCTATCTTTCTGCAGAAAATGCATAGCGATATTTAACTTCAATCTATTTCTCGAAGATATGTGTATCAACAATCAATGATGTTCTCTCTATCTATTTAGCAATAGCAAGGCGATTGAAAATTTAAACTAAACCAATTATCTACGAATTCGAATAAAGATAATAGAAATGAAGGTAAATGAGAGAGAAGGAGGAAGAATTTACATTAATTCTCCAGCTGATTTTCATTCTGACAATTAAATTTCATGATAAAGAATGTACATTGATTAAGTATGCCTTAACCAACAATTAGTGATGGTGCAATTTCTATGAGAAAATAGAAATAAGAATAAAAATAGGTAAATAAAAACTAAAAGCGTAATGGAAGAAGAACCTTTGCAATGGCGGATTGAAGGGTGTTGAGGTCGACACCAGGAGCAGCAGAGGAAGAAGCTCTGGTTCGAGATTGTCGATGAAAGTGAGAGGAGGAGGAAGAAGAAGAAGAGGCAGGCTTTGAGAGTGAGAGTGAGAGAGAAGCCATGGTCAAGCTCGTCATGGCTTTGCTCTTTTTCGATATATGCACCAGAGAGAGATAGAGAGAGGGGATAAGGTTATTTATATCGCAAATGAAAATATTCAAAAACAAAAAAAATGTTTTGTTGACAGTGGGATTTGAACCCACGCCCTTTCGGACCAGAACCTTAATCTGGCGCCTTAGACCAACTCGGCCATATCAACGTTGTTGTTAGAGAGGAGGCATAATGATTATTAACATATAACATTCTTCGAGAAAAGTGAATGAAAAATCCACTTTATAATCCATGTTTTATTTTTGTTGCCACTGTAAATTATGTAACTAATGTAGATGTCCACAATAGAACTGGAGTTGAAAAATACGAAATTTTTATGAAAATATTAATTTAATGAAAATTAAATGAAAACTAATTAAAAATAATACAAATGGGTGGCTTGTGTGAGTTCATGTGAATATATTGACGACGGTGGGAAAATGTTCTCTAGTTACCAAATGCACTTTACTTTTTTTTTTTTGTTGTTAATTATGACTTTATTATAATCAATTTCGCTCACTTGAGGACCTAAAATGAGAATCTGTGAGGACCAATTTAACCTAAGTCACATAATTATATTAGATTTTTGTTGGGGTCTTTTTCTATCTGTAGGTTTGTTCGGGCTTGTTGATTATTAGACCGCCATAGAGTGGTGAATCAAACATTCGTTGTCCCTTTTTTTAAGTTAGTGAGAACTAAGCCCAAAGCATCCCGAATGAGAAGCAAGAGGGGAGTACTTTATTGTTTTTCCAGCAACTGCGTGTCTTGTGTTGAGGTTTCCGACCTCTCTGAAAATGGGTAGAGATGATTTGCTTATGTTGAACAGAGATTATAGAGCTTGGCATGAGAGCTTGGAGTGTGGGAGCTAAAAACCCACAAGTTTATCAAATGAGAATTAATGCATGTGCTTGGCTTGGTGTTGGATATGCTTGAGTTTGGGTGTTGAAAACTTCTTGTCTGAAGCTCTGGCCATGGTGGTTTAAGAGTTTCAAGAGAAGTAGAATGGAAGGAAAACCTTGAGGCTTGAAGGCTATGGTGTTTATAGCTTGGCAGAGTTGGGAGTTTGCAGCAGCCAAGATAATGGGTCGATGGTTGATGGGATGCTTACAGCAGCCAAATGATAGAGGTTAATGGTTGATGAATAACTATGATGGCTGTTGGACTACTTGCAGCAGCCAAAGAAAGGTGCTCTGATGGTTGCTGGGGTGCTTGCAACCCAGAGAAATTGGTTTTTGCTTGGGCAATGCCTACCAATTTATAGAAGGTGAATGCTCTCTTTGGTTTCAATAGGTAAAAGGAAGTGTTAGAACCATCTTATTTCCAACGAGTAAAAAGGAGCATTGGGACATTATTATTTTCAACAGGTAAAGCTAGGCATGGGAAAATGCCTATTTCCTATGGGTAAAAAGAAGTATCGAAATTGGCTTGTTTCCAGCGGGTAATATGGAGTGCTTGAAGAATGTCTCATTTGTTCACCCATATTGGAAAACTTCAAGCAATAGGCTTGGACTTTGGTGCTCCCAAGTAGCTAGCCCAAAATCTCAATTATCCAAGAGCTTCTGTGGGCCTTGTGGACCTCCATAACCTTCCACACCACAATCCCTCGTGCAAGCCCCATAAACCACATGACCTGGGTTCATGTGAGCTTGGTAGGTGATTGTCATAAGAAAATGTATTAACCTTGCATGGAGTTATTTGGAATGTGTTTGGAATGCTTGGACATGTGTTGCAGTGGCTCGGGCCTCCTGTGATCAAGCTTAGAGATATCATATGTAAATGAATAGGTTTGACATGGGTGTCATTACTTGGCATGGCCTGGATACTCTTACAATTTGTATAAAAACATGCATATATCTTTATTATGATGTATTAAATTTCAAAATATAATTGGAATTAGCACATAACCAATTTATCCCTTTATTTTGCACATCATATTGCGCTTTAAATTCTCTTGGGCTTCTCGTGACTTTTTGAGTCTCAACAATTTATAGTTAGTAAAATATAAAATGGGAAAAGTATGCATAAATACGTATGTGTTTTATTCAACAAAAATTTGCAAGATACAACTGAAAAGTTTAGCCACTATATAATATTTTAATATAATTTATTTAACAAATTTAAAATATATTATTTTTATTCAATAATATGTTAAAAATACAGGTATAATACGGGGATTTTATCTGTATTATTCAAAATTTTGTAAAAAAAAACATGTGTATTAAACATGAAAAATATATATGTACATGTTGACTAGGATCTAACTAAGCAAGTTACCTAATCTAACTTAAAAGTTGATTTATTATATTTTTCAGATTCCAAAACTTCCCATATTTACAAGTTAATGTGTTATGTGGTGGTAGGGGTTATCATTTGGCCCGCGAGACCATGGGCCAATAGGGGCACACCCAACCCATCAAGAAAAAGCCCAGCCCAACCCGTTGTTGAGTGGGATGAGCTTGGGCTTAGGTGTCTAAAGCCTAGCTCGGCCCGTTTAAGCCCAAGAAAGCCCGGCCTGGCCCGCTCATAAAATCCCGGCCCACAGGCTCACATACATATAAATAAATACATAGTAAAACCCAAATTAAATGAAAGATGGAGAAAATCATTATCTATTATCATTGTAACAACTAAAAAAAAAATGAAGTATGGGATAAAATATGAGTTTATTAATATGGCGGTTGTATAACTATATCTTTATATTTATGGAAAAAAAAAACAAACTATGAAGTTATGAACAAAGAAAGAAATGGAGACATAAAGATATAGACAAATGTAAATAGAGAACTATGAAAAAAATGGAAACATAGAAAACATAGAAAAAATAAATAAAGAATTGACAAAAAAAATTCATATAAAAAAAACACAAAATAAAGTAGGGCCATTTAGGCTTGGCCCATTGGGCTTAACCCGGCTTGGCCCGATGGGCTTTTTTAAGCCTGGCTCATGGGATGGGCTTGGGTTTTGAATTTTCTAAAAAAATCCGGTCCGGTCCAGCTTGTTATTTTTTCTCTCCTCTTTGAAGCCCAGCCAAGCCCGGCCCAAGCCCATTAAATTTGGGTCGCACCATTGACGAGGCATACTTTTGTATCCTTGGTACTTTGATGCTAATCTGAGGTGAGTGTAAAATACTGTTCCACTTCACTTTGGCACGATTTGTGAAAAAAGCATCGCACCAGTAAGTAATTATGAAAGAGTAATCTCATTTCTTGTTCTCTAAGTTCCACTTCAGTTAGTCACTGTTTCTATGGTCTTCTAATAGACCACTAAACATTTACTCATTTCATGTTGCTGCTAAATAAAAACATGTTCATTCTGAAACCCTTTTATTACTGTTGTCATATTCTCATTCTGAAACCGTAAGTCTCAACATATTTATTATTATTGGTATCCACTCTCTGAATTGGCATCATCTGGTACATCAGAACAGCAGATCATTAGGAAATGGAAGGAAACAAACAAGTTGGTTCATATGACTTGGAAAGGCAGTACATTTCATTAGCAAATTCCTTGAAAAAAAAAAGTTCAATCGTGTGTCTTTCACGTCCTCCTAGCGTTGTATCTTCAGAATTCCAAAAAGACTACGACATGTAAGCAGTGGTTGACCCACAGAGGCGCAAGGAGGTGCAGGTGCACCTCCTCTCGCCGGAAAATGAGTTGGAGATGCAGGAATTTGCCCATTTGCTTGTGCCCACCAAGTGTTCGATTAAAAGCCTCAAAGAGGCTATTTTGTTGCTGCTGTGTGAGACCCTGAATATTTACCTTAGATTGTTGAGCTCGATCTCACGATCACGTCGGAGAAAACGGTTTGTCAATTGGACCTCCACAACCAAAGTTATAGATTTTAGAAGATTTTGAAAATTTTTCACTTAAGTTGCAGACACAACCAGTCGAAGAAGAAGATGACTCGTGTTTGTAGTTAGAATCCTGTGCTTCTCAACTTGCATTCCTTTTTAATGTGGTCCACTATCAGGGCACCATATGTCGAATTTTAATTAGACCAAATTTAGAAATTCATTAAAAATTCATATGTGCTCCAAAAAAATTCACCGAAAAATACCTCAAACTCATAATCACATCTACTTTTATCTTGTGACCTCCAAATCACATGTACTTTGGGTTAGATTAATTGGTATTGATTTTGGTTAGATTAATGGATGATTTCATATGAATTTTGATAGACTAATTGTGTAATTGACATGCATTTTGTTCATATTTGATATTAATTTGGGTAAATAATTGTGTAACATGAATTTTGTGCATTTAATTTATATAGAAAATAGACTATAGTCGATTAGGCTTAGACGTAGAACTCTTATTTATTTTAATTATGAATAATATTAGTATTGTTTAAATTGCAAGGCTATTTGGTTATTATTATTATTTTTTCTGATGTTTTAGCCTTTTAACATTGCCCCTTCCCTGAAAAATTCATAGATCCGCCTGTGCATGTAAGTGAAAAGCCTTGCACACCTCAGTCACTCTTTATAGGCCCCCTTTATAAGGGGAAGGAAGGTTTAAACCCCTTATTGGAAGATTACAAATAAAAGTACCTAGATGACTTTTTAATGCGGACCGGGATGGACGAACATTACTATCAGGATAAAATGAAGGGCCAAGAACAAAGAATCAAGAGTTATTACGCAGACCGAATCCTATTGGACAGTGATGACTTTGCAAGAATGATGGTACTTGATGGAGCATTCATTATCGAGCTGTTATTGAAGAATTTTTTGGATGAATCTGTCGATGACCTCATGTTTGGAAAACCACATTTGATAGCAAAGATATGGCCAGATCTCTGTATGCTTGAAAATCAAGTGCCTTTTTTGGTTTTGGAAGAGCTTTTTGACACAAAGAAAATCACACTGCCTTTTGATGCTAAGGGGACCTCAATATTGAAGTTGGCCTTATATTTCTTCGATCCTATATTGTCAGTAGAGGGAATGGAAAACCTCTTGGGATCAATAGAAACCTTTGTTGATCTCTTCAAGAAAGTGTACGAAGTAGATCTTCCCTTGGACTCACATGTTGGAAAGAAATCCAAACATGAAGTCATACCCAGCTTGACACTTCTATGCAAAGTTGGAGTCAAAATTGAGGCAGGACTAGCAAAAATCAGATTTGATATATGATTTAATTGGACCATAGGAGTTATGAAAATCCCACCATTTCGGTTGGGTACCGAATTTGAAGTAATAAGAAATGTTGTTGCATATGACCAATGTCATTACACTACAAAAAAAGAGGTCATTACCGACCAACATTTTCCGAGGGCCCCGAAATTCCCTCGGTAAAAGTGTTTTTTTCCGACAAAAAAATGTTGTCCGTTGGAAATATGTCACGGGCCTGGAATTTATTTCCGAGAAAGGAAATACCCTCGCAAAAATTCTCTATTATCGTCGGAAATGTAATTTATTTGGCGGAAAGACTTGGCGCCAACTTTATTAACTACCAAAAGTATGTTTGACGGAAATAGGATGATTATTTCCGAGGAGTTTCTCATTCCGTCGGAACTGTTTGACTATTTCTGAGGGGCTTCTTATTCCGTCGGAATTGCTTGACTATTTCCGAGGGATTCTCCTTTTGTCTGAATTGTTTGACTATTTTCGAGGAGAAATATGTCCTCTAGGAAAACGTTTGAATGTCAATTTCCTATTAGAAAAAGTAAAAACAATTTGATTGATAATAATCAATCACACTCCAAAATACATAACTGAAAAATAGCCAATCCAAAAAAAAATAGACAATGACAAAAAAAATAGACAATCACAATTACATGACAACTCATCCCAGAGTTGTAAGTTGAATCACATCCCTTCTTCAATCAATTTCATTGTCATCAACATCATTTTGGATGGCATGGTCGGAAATGAAGTATTTGCAACCGGCCTTTTAGCGACGACTTCCGACGAACTTTTGCCGTCGAAAAAGGGTATTTTCGATGGCAAAAGGCTTTTTGCAACGACAAAATGCCCTCGAAAAAGGGCTTCTGTTTTTTAGTGTTACTCAGAAGATTGTTACATGAGTGATTATGCTTGCTTCATGGGTAATTTGGTGAAAACTTTAAGAGATTTGGAATTACTGGTTGAGAGTAAAGTTCTACTAGAAGATAAAATGTTGGGCGAAGGGTTAGAGAAGTATACATCATAAGTTATCAACGGTGCTATCATTGCAGCCGCTCTTCTTCTCACACTAAGGGTCACCGTTAGGCCCGCGAGCCCATGGGCCGATAGGAGCCAGCCCGGCCCATCGAGAAAAAGCCCAGCCTTGCCTATTATGGGCCATGAGCCGGCCCCGCCCGTTGTTGAGTGGGCCGAGCTTGGACTTAGATGTCTAAAGCCCGGCCCGGCCCATTTGAGCCCAAGAATGCCCAACCCGGCCCGCCCATAAAATCCCGGCCCACCGGCTCACATACATATAAATAAATATATAATAATACCCAAGTTAAATGAAAGATGGAGAAAATCATTATCTATTATCATTATAAGAACTAAAAAAAAAATGAAGTATGAGACAAAATATGAGTTTATTAATATGACGGTTGTATAACTATATCTTTATATTTTTGGAAAAAAGAAAGAGAACTCTGAAGTTATGAACAAAGAAAAAAAATGGAGACAAACATATAGAGAAATGTAAATAGAGAATTATGAAAAAAAAAATTGGAAACATAGAAACACACCAAAACATAGAAAAATAAAAATAAAGAATTGACAAAAAAAAAATCCATATAAAAAAACACAAAATAAAGTAGGGCCATTTAGGCCCGGCCCGTTGGGCTTAACCCAGCTCGGCCCGATGGGTTTTTCAAGCCCAGCTCATGGGATGGGCTTGGGCTTTGAATTTTCTAAAAAAACCTAGCCCCCGGCTCGTTATTTTCTCTCTCATATTTGAAGTTCGACCTGGCCCGGCCCAAACCCATTAAATTTAGGCCGGGCTTGACGATGCCTATGTGGTGGGTGTATTAAGTCCCGACCCCGCCCATTGACAAGACTTATGTGGTGGGTGTATTAAGTCTTGGTTCTTGAATTTATTGTTTTAATTTATTAAATAAAATATTTAATTTAAATATATTGACTTCCCCAATTTCTTCAATTTAAAAAATATTCTCTCTCTCCATCGTCTCTCTATCCTTGCAGCGCCCCACAACCCTTCTTCTACCTCCTCACTTCTCCCCAAAACAAACACTAATACCCAGCAATGACCAATGACCAGTACCAAAACAAACATATGAAAGAAACTCACTTTCTCTCCCCCTCATTACCACCAAACAACTGTTAAATTCAAAGAGACGGGCCAGCGGCCCACCACCAACAACACTGATATTGTCCCAACTTAACCACCTACAAAGCCCAGTAGGTGTGGTGTTTTATCACAAAAGGCCTCAGTGTTATTAGTAGCAGAACCATTCATTATATTTTGTATTTTATTTAGTCAAGTTTCCGATGTGGGACTCATATTCTTCAACACCCCCCCTCACGTGGGACCACCACAAAGTAGGCCACACGTGGAGCCAAGTCCACATGGGAGTGAAACATTCAAGCCCAACATGTGAACACCACATGTTGGGTAAGGGGTAAGGATAAAGGCCCAGTAATTCAAGCCCAATCAATCAACCTGCTATGATACTATGTTAAATTCAGATAGACGGGCCAGCGGTCCACCATTAACAACACCAATTTGTCCCAATTTAACCACCTACAAAGCTCAGTAAGTGTGGGGTTTTATCACAAAAGGCCTCGGTGTTATTAGTAGTAGAACCATTCATTATATTTTGTACTTTATTTAGTCAAGTTTCCGATGTGGAACTCATATTCTTCAACAAAAACATCTTTCTCATCCCTACCCAACAGAACCCCACCACCTTCGCACCTCCTTCACTTTCTCTATTGTTTGTAATTGAACAATTTTTTATTTTATTTCTCAAATCTCACCACCAAAGCACTATTTTCTATTTTTATTTGGTTTTTTGTTTATAAAAAAAAGTGTTTGAACTTTCATGATTTGGGAAGCACAGGGTCTGTAGAGGTTAGAGAGAGACAAAAAATCTTGGATTTTTTTTTTCTCATCGCACAAATGAGAGAGAGAGAGAGAGAGAAAGAGAGAGAGAGAGTTGGTTTTGTTTATAAAAAAAAGTGTTTGAACTTTCATGATTTGGGAAGCACAGGGTCTGTAGAGGTTAGAGAGAGACAAAAAATCTTGGATTTTTTTTTCTCGTCGCACAAATGAGAGAGAGAAAGAGAGAGAGAGAGAGAGAGAGAGAGAGAGAGAGAGAGAGAGGTTGAGCTGTGTCATGGGTGGGTAGGGGTGGCTTAGTATAGGGCTGTGAAAACTCAATGAATTTTTGACTTTTTATTTTCTGTCAAGGGCATATATGGAAATACAATTTAAAACATTGTTTTGAATGAGAGAGAAGTCCCACATGTCATTAGGAAAAAGGAGAAGGTCCAAAGGAGAAGTTAGAGAGAAGGTTGCTAGCATTCCCCATTAGGCTGCAATTCAATACTCTTTATGCTTAAGTGTTGATTATAAATTTACTTATGATGTAAATAATATTGTAACATCCCGACTCAATTTAATCGTTTTATTCAATTTACTTAAATTGTGAAATTACAATTTTGCCCTTGGGTAGGGTCATTTTGGTAACTTTTTAATCCGGTAGGATTTTGGGAAATTGAATGGCACCGTTGCGTAGAGCTTGTCGATACGAGTCCGTAGACATGCGGCACGCTCATTCCAATTTAAAACGAACAAGTTATGATCTACGGAAGTGTAGTGGCACAACCCTAATTTTTGCGAAGTCAGATTTTAAAAAGCTGGAACAGTTTTCTTCTCCCTCATTTCTCTCTCCCCGACACACTCTCTCTCCATTTCGAAGCCGGAATTTCAAATGGTGATTTCTCGCCGTCGGGCCACCAAATCCGACGTCGTAACTTGCAAAACGCTCATCTTCTCCTCCTCTACACAACCCACCCAATTTCCAAACCTGATTTCTAGCCGTGAAGAGACTGGAATGAGGGGAAAAATCTCGATTTTTCCAATGTCGGCCACGGCGTTTCCGGCAACCAAAATCGTCGAACCAGGTATGGTTTCTAATCCACTCAATGCATTCTAGCTGTTTGATGGTTGGTTTCAATCGATTTGACGCGGTGATGGTTCGATTAGGAACCCATATTTTTCCCAACTTTGACTATTTTTTCTGGCCACTTCCTGGCTAAATTGGGAGTTGGCCCAGTTGGATTAGTTGCTCTATTAGTTGTTCTGATCACGTAGGTATAGGTATTGTTCGGTGATTTGAGAAATTTTCGTCGCTGGAAATTTCTCAAGCAACCCACGTGCTGCCGGTGCATGTGGAGGCGAGTGGGCCTTGGTGGGGGCCCATTGTGTTCTTAAAATTCCCCATATCGTCCTGAGCACGACTGTATGCTCGGATTTGAATTTGGTTATCGTTTGGCAGTCGAACGGATTTATGCCTATTAGGCGATATCCGGGTTCGATATGTTCGGACCATTGGATTGGCTCCATTTTCAAGTATATTGTTCTTTGTACCTCTAGGATCGTGTAGAAACTCACGGATCGAGAATCGGAGTCTCGGATACTCCAAATCGATGATTCTAAGGTTACGTAAAATGGTGACCATCCAATCATGCAATCGAGAGCGATCCAACCGCTCGATAGAGACCAAACTTGCTGGACGTGTTAAGTAGACCTTGTCGAACCCATAGGAACTTTCGGAATGTAAATTGGAGGTTGTGGGCTCCACGAGCCCGGTTGACCAATATGGAAAGTTTGACCACTCGGTTGACCGCTCATCTTCCGAAGTCGTCTCATCCATCAAAAAGTATTAAATTGACCTTAAGCACTCCCCGAAAGTCACGCTTACACTTTTGAGTCCCGAAAACTAGAGTTTTGATGTTTAAAGTTCGGAGTTGGGTTCAATTATCAAGTTAATCTTAGTATTTTCTCAATTTGTTTTCAGGCACAACGAATCGCTCCGGACGAAACCGTGGAGAGTTAATTGTGCTTTGGATTGTGTGTGAGTGGACATTTCTAAATAGTTTTATGAAACTCTTCGATTGTGATTATTATTTGTGTTGTTTTATGGAATTGATGATTTATGGTTACTAGTTTTCTAAATAGTATATTATGCATATTCGAATTTGGTTTGAGAACGGTTTTGAAGGATTATACATGGCTTGAGTTAAGTGAATAAATTTTTTATGGTATTTATTTTCTGAGCGTTCAGTTTTGGTTGAAATGATTTTTGCTTAGTTTATTCGTGGTTTAGTACTTGAGGTTGATATTAAAATGCTTTTATATGATTTAATTTTACAATATGTTTCGGGAGGATTTATAAGTGGTAATTATGCAAGTTTGTCGATTAATTATTTAGTAAGGATTTTATGTGTGTGTTTTTATTCGGTTTTACTTCGAGAATGTTTTGATAAGTTTTTATTGGTTGGAAATCAAGATAGCGAAATTTAGGTTTATTTAACGGTTTAAAATGGGGTTTCGTTTATTTGATTATTTATTGATGCATACTTGAAATTTTGAATGGTTTAGAAAGGATTTGGGTAAGAGTTTTGAAAAATGGATTTGTGAAAATGGGAGTTTTTATATTTAAGTGTTGAGAAGTGGATTTCAAACCCACCCTAGGTACCCATCCCCTATGCACATGACTAGAATTGCATGTACTTACATAAAGACTACTCTGTAGGTGTTCGGCTATAGTGTATCGCTTGTACCTGTGTTGACTATGCAGGTGTCCGGCCAGTGGTTTGCCTGTACCTGCAGTAAGCTTATTCTGTAGGTATCCAGCCAATGTATTGCCTGTAGCTGCTTATTTGGATGTTCGGCCAGGATTTTCCCCTACCACCTGACCTATTGTCTACACAGGTGGTTGACTAGTTTCCCCATTCCCCGGTTGCCTTAGTGTATTGCCTGTACTCGTATAAAAAATGCGAATGTCTGGCCAGTTATTTTTCCCCAAGATTTTCCCCTGCTACCCTGCCAATATATACTACACAGGGTTGGCCAGTTTTTCCCCATATGTATACTTGGGTGGAGGTTTTTTGTATGAATTGAATTGAGATTTGATTGAGATTTGATTTCAGATGAATTGTATTTTTGAACTTGCTTGATTTATTGAATTCAAAGAATGGTTTGAAACTTGAGTTTTGTTGAATTTTATTAATTGAAACTTTACTTTGCTGTTAATTCCGAGAGTGTTTTACCTACATGTGTATTTATTATATTTTGTTCCTGTAAGTATATTTGCTTGTGTTTTAGTAAGTTTTCAAAGGTTTGCGAAAACAGAGGGATTAGTATGTTCTTTATAATTACTTTCAAGAAAAACTTTCTTTTTGTCCACTCATGCTTTTACTATTTTGTGCCCCCATAAAGTAGATAGTTCAGAGTTCTAAGGACCATGTAAGCTACTCTGGCGTCGATGAAGTCCTTGTAGTTCTACTTAGTAGGAAATTTCATTTTCCGTTTTCGTTGTTTAATTGGAAACTAATTTTGTAAATTTAACTCTAGTAGTTGCTCTGATATTTCCCACTTACGACTGAATTTAAGGTCGGAGGCCATGTGAAATTTGTGTGTGCCTTATCTTGTGTGTGCTGCCAGTTGGGATTATTATTAGATTGTCGTTGTTTGCAGGTATTAATTTGGAAAAAGTTCATTTTACAGAAGAGACTCTGCCAAAATTTCGGTAGAAGTCTCGACTCATTTTTCTTAAAGTACGGGTGAAAGGTGTAGAGTTAGTAGTGGGTCCGGCATCGTTTGGGTGTCGGAATATGTAACAGAATTCATCACGAGTTTCGAGAGGGAATTCAAGTCGGGTCCTATCAATATACCCAACTTATTTAACACATTTTGAAAATAAGAGATAATAGATAAATTATTTTCAGCAATTCAATTGCCATTAACTTTATTTTTTTCAGCAATTACAAGACTCAAGGTATGATTAATTGTTTGTTTAATTGATAATGTGATATTGATTTTCGTTAGATTAATTGATGATTGACATTGATTTTCTTATTAATTGATATAGTATATAAATTAGAGTTTTTATATTTAATCCCCACGCTTCTCTTGGTTCACCCTATATTCTAAGTTCACCCCAACTTCTAATTCAAATTTTCACAATTTCTAACCCCTACTATCTTCCCAAACTACCCCTAAATACACACTCAGTAGAATAAAATAGGGAGCTTTAGTTTTAAACCATAATATAATTTACTAATTTAGTAGAAAGAAATACAATTTAGTCTAATTAGCAAAAGGCCAAAAACCAAAATGTAACAAAAATACCATTACAAAATATGAAAATTACACACAATGCCACTCCTTCTAAGGCAAGCATACTATGCCACATGTCCATATCTAGCCAACCACCACCGCCGAAATCTCGTCGCCGGCCACCATCGCCTGAATCTGGCCGCCGGCCGCCACGCCGGAATCTGGCCGCCGGCCGCCACGCCGGAATCTGGCCGCCGGCCGCACACCGGAATCCCGCCGCCGGCCACCCAGCCGAACTCCCACCGCCGGCCACCACCGTCGAACTCCCTTCGCCCGCCACCTGCCACCACCACCGTTGGCCACCACCACCCGTCGCCGGCCTGCCACCGTCTGCAGGTGATCAACTCCGTTGCCATTTATTCACCTTTAAAAAAAAGATTTTGTGTCATTGAATAGACTCGAACCTTGACCCTCAAAAAAGGAAGGCTCACTCACAAACCACTACACCAAACTTGATTTTGTAATATATATTCAGTTATACAATATTTATATAAACAATCAACGGTTTTAAAAATTAAAAAAAAAATCATTTCAACACTTATTCACACAAAAACTGCAAATAAAAACAGAAACTGTAACAAAAATACAATGTAGATATCAATTATGTTAAAGAAACAAAAACAAAAACGAAAAACAACTACAAAAACAATTGTAATTAAATGAAAACTGCAATGCAGTTTCCAATTTCCAAAAGTCCAATTTTGAGTTCCGTTTCTCTTGGGTAGTTCTACTCTTCTCTTGCCCACCCAATTCCTCATTTGGGTAGCCTCTACTCTTCAAATTGGTGAGGTTGAAGGCTAAGGAAAGAACAAAAATCAAATTGTAATTAAATGAAAACTGCAATGCAGTTTCCAGTTTTCAAAAGTCCAATTTCGAGTTCCCTTGCTCTTGGGTAGTTCTACTCTTCTCTTGCCCCCCCAATTCCTCATCTGGGTAGCCTCTACTCTTCAAATCGGTGAGGTTGAAGGCCAAGGAAAGAACAAAAATCAAATTGTAATTAAATGAAAACTGCAATGCAGTTTCCAGTTTCCAAAAGTCCAATTTTGAGTTCCCTTGCTCTTGGGTAGTTCTACTCTTCTCTTGCCGACCCAATTCCTCATCTAGGTAGCCTCTACTCTTTAAATTGATGAGGTTGAAGGCCAAGGAAAGAGCAAAAATCCAATTGTAATTACCAAAACTGCAATGCAGTTTCCGAAACTGCAATGTAGTTTGTGCAAAACTACAATGCAGAACCTGTGTAAAATTTCACTGAACTAAAGCTTAAATGGTATTGCAAAATATCATATGACAGTGATGGCATCAACCATTTCCAAATCAAGACAAATGCATAGTAAGTGAGCTTTATACCACGGAAGAGTTGTTTATTTCATATAGAATAGACCCAACAATCTCTCAGTAGACATAAACAGGAAATAAAAATGAAGCAATTCAAATTACCTTCATGCACCAGCTAGCCTACATATCACCATATCTTCCAATTGGCTCACCAATACCCATGAGTCCACACATAGGAAATAGAGTTCCCCCAGGTATGGTCGGAACTACATCAACAAACCTGAAAAAATTCAAGAAGAAATGAACAAGCAATTATGTAAAAACTAGCTTTTTAGTAGTAATTAGTCTAGTTTAAAAGGAAAAGAAAAGGGAAATACAATCAGTAATTTGTGTAATTTAGGATCACTATTTTATACCTACTGTTCCTTTCTAGAGGATTGGCAAGCTGGGTAGAGCATCAGTCAGGGATGTTGAGTCACAGGCCAAGAGAAACAGCTATAGGTACACCCCCACAGAAACTAAAAGAATAAGCATGCATCTTCTCTGTATGGATCATAAAGAGTGTTGAAAAATAGAGGACTTGATGGATTTAACAAGTTCTTTATATGTTGTTCGAGTGCGTTGATCTCTTTCCCAGATGGGTCTTTGGCAACCTGCATACAAGATACAGATGTGAACACATACGAAATTATGAATATTTCAATAATAACAGCAAGAATCACATATAATATTCATAACATATATATCAAACACTTGTTCTCCAAGCACACCTTTTCAAATCCTCCATGATACTCTTCTTTATTCACCTTCACGTCCCAAACTAAAAAAGTATTGGTAGCCAATTCAAAGTCAAACATCTTGAGACGCCCTCCATGCACACCCAAGCAAGAAAGTATTATGTTGCTGTCAAAATGATGATCCCTCAGATTAATGAGACGACATTTATAATCACCATTGTTGATTACGAAGGGATCCAACTCCAAGAGAAAGTGTACACCACCCATCCAATACTAAACCCAGATCAAACACAATATGCTAAACAACAGCTTATTATGCTCCAAATACAACAATCCCAATAAAAATCCCTCACAGTTTTGTCACCCAAAACCCAAAAATTGACAAAAGTGTTAAACAACAAACCCATTATTAACCCAGAACTCCATATCGTAAAAAACTTGAATAGAGCTTTATCAACTCTGGAATCAACTTCAAAGGAAAAGACAGCTCCCTCTGCGAGAACTCTGGCTTTGATTTCACCTGCATCTGCATCTTCCCATCTCCTTCCAACAGATTCTTGTCCCCCCCGTCTTCAATTGTTGTTGGCTTAATCATATCCAACACCGCCTCCTTGATCTCTTGCACAAGATCTACTATCACTCCCTCGATTCCCATTAGGTGCTGCATCTTGCCACTCACAGCCACTTTGCCGTCGCGACCCCTGGACTCAAGAGAGAAAGAACAGAGTCAACTTATGAGATATATCTGATTTTGACTAACGCTTTAAATAAAAAAGGGTAAAACTGTATTTTACCTTTATAATTTAGACAGGCCCAACGAATCTAGATCTCCTCTTTGGCCTAATCCAAAATAACAATTCTTTCATAGGTATTAAAACCCAAACTAAAATAACCAATGTCTCAAATACTAATTAGTAAAGTTAATTATGTCTAATACCTAATTTTCCTAATAAAAAATATATATATATATATATAAGTAAGTTACCAAACTCACCAAAGTTAATTATGTCTAATACCCAAACTCGCCAACCTCACACCCCATACCCCACACCTGCTATCTTACCCTTCACCACTTTAAGTTCACTTTAACCTCACATTACTTAAAGAGATACAAACACTATTGTCAAATGTGTAACAACATTATTATTATTATTTTTAAAAAAATTGAGAATGAACTAGGAGGTTTTGGTAGAGAAATGTTGACAGTTAAATTCATATGTAAGTTACCATCATCAAACAAACTGGTATACTAAAAGAAAATTTAGGATACTTTATGTTTTTTTTTTTTCTAAAACTTAATATGAAGAGTGGTGAGGTGTGTGTGTGATATCCCATTTGTAAATTAATATTTAGTTATTAAATTATTTAAATAAAAGATAATTTTACCCTGAGAATATTTTAATTGGTTAAAATTGAATTTTTGTTCATGAAAGAATTTAGGGATTTTAGTAGCAATGTTGTGTAGAGCACGTCGATACGAGTTCGTAGACATATAATGGGCTCAAATCGGAGTTATAACGACGAAGTTATGATCAATGGAAGTACAGTGGCATAACCGTAAATATTTCGAAGTCAGATTTTAAAAATAATCAAATTCTCTTCTCTCTCTCTCTCTCTCTCTCTCTCTCTCTCCCGTGACCTCACTCTCTTTCTTGCACAAAACAGCCACCGGATCTTTGGCCAGCGATATCTCCTTCGTCCGGCCACCGTTGGCCACCAAATTTGTCGATCCAGGTTCTCATCTTTTCAACATGACTTAGCTGATGGTTGAGTTAGAATCGATTTTGAAGTTTTGAAGCTTGATTTACGATATTAAGTTTTCGTTGGTTTTCAGCTTGAATTTCCAGCAAGTTCCTGCCACTTTTTGGCTGTGGCCCAAGAACAAAAGTTGTTCCACTAGTTGTCCTGATCACGTAGGTATAGGTATTGTTGGGTGTTTCGAGAATTTTAGAGTCGTTAGAATTTTCTCAAGAAACCAACGCGCTGCGCCTGTCTGGTGATGCGTGGGCCAAGTTTGGGTGGCCCATTTGGTCCTAAAATGTTCCCCATGTCATTCCAAGCATGACAGTTTGCTCGGATTCAAATTTGGTTATCGTTTGACGGTCGAACTGATTTTTACATATTAAGCGATATCCGGGTTCAATATGTTCGGACCGTTGGATCGACACCATTTCCAAATATGTTGATTTAGGAACCTCTAGGATCGTGTAGGAACTCATGGATCAAGAATCAGAGTCTCGGATGCTCCGATTCAATGATTCAAAGATTATATTAAAGGTGATTATCTGATCGTGCGATCGTTAGCAATTCGACCGCTCGATCTAGACCAAACTTGCAGGACGTATTTAGTAAATTTTGTTGAACCAGTAGGAACTTTCGGATTTTTTATCAGAGGTCGTGGAACCCACGGGGGACCGGATTGACCAATATAAGAATTTAATCGTATATTTAATCTCAGGTCTTTTCAGATCATTCCAACTATCAGAACTGCGGAAAATGGGTCTAGGAATTTTCTTAAGTACGCATATGCACTTTAAGGCCGGGGGTCAGGGTTTTGATTAAATATTTCTGGTTGAGCTATTTTATTAATTAAATGTTTTAATCACTTAAATAGGTACTCGACCTCCACCAAATCCGCAGGAAGGACCCTCGAAGGGTCAGGCAAGCTCGGATGCACAGTGAGTGGATGTTTGTTTTATAGATGAATTTTATGCTGTAAAATTTTTATTAATTGATCATGAATGAATTATTTATGGTTTTTGCTTTCCAAATATATAGTTTGAATGTGAATGGCTTGGAAAGTAGAAAAGGAAATGGTAACCGAATTTAAGGATTGAGTGAAAAACAATATTATAATTTTCCAAGAAACGTTTTTAAACCATCATAGGTACCCAAAATGTTGCCTTCGGATATAATGATATCCATGGACATCCCAATTGCCTTCGGTTGAATCAGCATGCGTTTGACAGTTACCCCACGAGTCGTAGAGATACTTGAACTGTGAGGAGTGAGGAATGCGGCTCAGGTTGACCAAGTGTTTCCTGAGTTCAACAAGGAATGCGGCTCAGTTAACTTTGTGTTTCCGAGTTTTGCGAGGAGGTGTCGCTTATGTGACACCTTGAATTGACGGTATAATGTGGGAAATAAATAGAAAAATCATAGAATTGATGGATTTATGAAGGGTACACCTAGGTGGAAAGGAATTATTATTTTTCAATGCTTTCAAATGGTTTTGATGAATTGATTGAATGTATGAACGGTTATATGAATATAAATATGCATGCTTGATTTTTGTACGAATGTAGAACATGGATTAAATGAATTTTCAAATGGTTTTAATAATGGAGTTAGTATGTTGATATTATATTTTGCAAAACTTTCTTTTGTCCACTCACGTTTTTAATGTTTTGCGCCCCTAGGTAGTAATCAAGTACCGAAGCACCACCACTAGGCATACATCACCCACTACTCATCCTTTTCCATTATGCAGGATATTCTACTGTAATCGTACTATTTTTGTATATTAAATTAATTAGTAGGCTATGATATTGCCCTAGGATTGTTGTAAGGCCTGAGGCCACACAGATTTGCCGTTGGATTGTGTATGTTCTAACTTTGTGCATGCTGAACACTTGTGGATATATGAATTGCATTTTGTACAGGTGTAAATTTTAGGAAACGACCAATTTATAGGGGAGACTCTGCCGATTTTTTGGCATAAGTCAAACCTTAAAAGAATTTTGAGTTTTAAAACCCATTTTAATTTGTGTTGTATTTTTTGCAAGACACAAGTTGAACCATTTTCCTCTGTTAATTATTTTTTATTCCAATTGGAGAAAAAACCAAACTGAATCGAATTCTATGTAAGTTTGATTTCAATTCCAATTCCAAGAAAGCAACATCTCTCTCTAACCCTAGCAGAGAAAAAAAACAAACAAACTCCTCCACCCCTTTAGTGCCACATCTTGGGGAGGGGGTGGTTTGCCCCTTCTCCCCTCCCCTCATCTTCCTCCTTTTCCCTTTTTGAATCACATTTCTCTCATTCTCCCCCCTTTTCCAATCTGGTGGGATGAAGACCATGGGCATGATTTCCCCTATCACCACCATTTTCACCCTGCGAGTCTTGCTTCGTACCAACCCAAAATCCATGGCTCATCCGGATTCCTTCACCTCCCCTTTGATCTAGCCTCATCCTTGGTTTGTAGCTGCAAATATCAAACGCATTTTGGCGCGTATTTATTGGAAGGTGTGTAGAGCTCTAGCTCTGGTGCTTGCACCACCTCTTTCCGGGTTCTTGGTTCTTTTCCTCATGGCTGCTGTCTTTGGATGTATTGTGAGGTTAATTCTGGATCTGTTAGTGAATCTCGAGTGGGCTATGTTTTGAGGGATATTTGGCTTGGTTTGCTAACCTATGGGTGTTTGGTTCTTCATGGTAGTGATTGGTGGTTTGTCCATCTACAGTTATGGAGCTTCTCTTTGCTGGTGGAGGCTTGGAGTTTCTCTTTGGTTGTAGCGGCTAGGTTTCCTGTGTTTTATTTTATGTTTAATGTGAGCTTTATGCCGAATGTGGGCGTAATGCCTCTTTGTGGGCTATATGCCTATTTGTTGGCTTTTGACGTTTTAGTTTTTAGCTCAGGAATATGATCTTCATGCTATACTGTACTGGTTTTAGCTAGATTTGTTCATGTTTGTTTCCTATTGGTTTTTTGACCGGTATTTTTGCCGGGCTTGTTTGTACTGTTCTTTGCCCTTTTGAGTGATTACAATGAATTATAACTTCAACAAAAAAAGAAGAAAAGGTTTTTCTATTTAAACCCCGTACGTCTCTTTGTTTACCCAAATACTTAAATCATTAAGTTGTTAAGTTTTATTATTATATAAAAAGACAAAAAAAGTCATCCAACTTAATACTTAACCTAGTACATCTATACACACACCTTACACAACCCACCACTCTTCATATTAAGTTTAAAAAAAAAACTAACTCCTCTACTTCCTCTTGCCAGATTACTCTTCTCTTTTAAAGACGTAGAACATTGAGGAGCCTACCTCTTTAGAAGCTCTGTGGAGTTTTCTTAGAAATTGTGAAAATTTGAATTAGAAGTTGGGATGAACTTAGAACATTGAGTGAACAAAGAGAAATGCAGGGTTTAAATAGAAAGAAAAAAAAAAAAAAATCCAATTCCACAAAAACAAAACCGAATTAAACCGGACTGCACCGACCTTATACTAATGCTAGAAATGAGGCTATGTGCAAATTTTTATTAATTTAATTATCCTCCAAATCCAATGGACAAACAGTAATGTGAAGAAAAAATTAGAGATCTGATACAGGCACACAGTCATGTCTACCACCACCACCACCACACAGAGCAGCTCAGCAGCAGAGGCACAACTAATCCCATCCCTCCCAGACGATGTCGCTTTGAACTGCATAGCTCGGGTCCCACGTTGGTACCACCCGACCCTCTCCATTGTCTCGCGACGCATCCGCTCCATCCTCTCATCTCCACTCTTCTTCACCACCCGCTCCCTCCTCAGCTCCACCGAACACTTCCTCTACCTTACCCTGCGGCTGCACCACAACCCCTCCGCCTGGTTCACACTCTATCAAAACCCCAACCCCGATAACCCAAACAACCCTCACGTTCTCATCCCGGTCCCGCCACTCCCCGCCCCAACAGTCGGCGCCGCTTACGCCGTCGTCGGCCCCACCATCTACGTCATCGGCGGCTCAATCAACGACGTCCCTTCCTCGCACGTATGGGTCCTCGACTGCCGCTTCCACACGTGGCGCAAGGGTCCTCCGATGCGCGTGGCGCGCGAGTTCGCAGCTGCCGGCGTCGTCGACGGAAGGATATACGTTATCGGCGGCTGCGTCGCGGACTCGTGGGCCCGGAACAAGTTCTGGGCCGAGTCTCTTGACCTGGAGACGGGCCGCTGGGAGGCGGTGCCGAGCCCGATTGATGTCCGCGACAAGTGGATGCACGCGAGCGCCGTGATCGGCGGGCGCGTGTACGCCATGGCGGACCGGGGCGGTGTCGTGTTGGACCCGAAAGCCGGAACTTGGGATGTGGTTGATAAAAGGCTTGACTTGGGTTGGAGAGGGAGGGCCTGTGTGGTCCATGGGATTCTCTACTGCTATGACTATTTGGGGAAAATTAGAGGGTTTGATGTGAAGAAGAGGGTTTGGAAAGAGCTCAAGGGACTGGAGAAGGGGCTGCCCAAGTTCTTGTGCGGCGCCACCATGGCAAATGTGGGAGAGAAATTGGTTGTGTTGTGGGAAGGGAAGGGAAATGGTAAAGAAATTGAGATTTGGTGTGCTGAAATTGAAGTGGAGGAAAATGGGGATGGAGAGTTGCAGGGAAAGATTGGTTGGTCCCATAAGCTCGTTTCGGTTCCGAAAGACTTCTCCATCGTCAACTGCTTGGCGGTCTCATTGTGATTCTTGGTGGAGCACTGTGGAATTCCATCCAAACGTATGATTGAAATCTTCACTGTTACATTCTTCATGCTGACTTGTGTTTGTTAAGAAAATTTTATGCTTTGCTTTATTTGGTTCATGTTTGCCCTAACGGTATGATGGATGATGTTGTGTTTGATGTAACTTGATAAATTTAAGTTTGCAATTCTGAATGAGCTTATGAATGTTAAATTATCAAACTTTAAGCCAACCAAGAAGTTTTAGTTGAGAATATAATGTGCAGTGCTACTATGTTTATGTGAATGGCCAAGCTTAGTCAAAGTGGAGCTAGCTTTGTCCATGTTAATATTAGCAGTTAGAAATAAGTGAATTGGAATGCAGAAACAGAACTAGTAGAGGGGCTGAAAGTGTTTTCGGACAACCAAACACCTTTTTGAAAGTGTTTGGCAGAAAAACTTAAAAGTGCGTATGAGTCATAAAGCCCATAAGTGCTTCCTGAAAAACCTCTATGTTTAAGCTTCTAATAAAAGCTTTTTGAGTAAAAGTGCTTGCTACAGAAGTAGTCTCAAATGGGGCCATTCCTTAGGGTATTATCTCCCAATCTTCCAACCTAGTACTTTGGATTTGGACAGACCCCACCTCCCTGATTTCTCAAGTTTATTGTTGTACTTTTTCTGTAATCGCTTGCAATACTGCGATGTTTTGTAGCTAAACATAACGCAGTTCTGTTTCTCCTCCTCACAGGTAGGTCACCAGAGTCCTATCCCAGCAAGGGAGCAACAAAGGAAGCTTCAAATTGAGCCCCATTCTTCCAGCAGCAAGTTGTTATGTCAACTATTTCACTGACCTACCTTTGAATTTGGGGGACTGCTGCAAATTTGCAATGGTCCTGATAAAAGCACCTTCGAGTTAGGTTGGGGACACACTCAATTGCTTCAGTGATTGGTAATAAAAAGCTTTTACATTTCTCCATGTGTATGTGCTGCCCATGTAATTAGTTTTTGCTTTGTAGATAGTAATTGTGGAATAAGCAACCATGGGTTTTATTTGTAAGGAAAAAAAAATATCTGGGTTCACTGGAACAAGTCTAGTTGCAACCTTATTCTAGGTGTAATTTAATTTCCGTTTATGTTATTTTGTTCTCATATTCTTTCTTTTTCATCTGATCTTAAGTCATCTTGAAACTATTTTCCTAACATGCCAACAAAACCATCATTGTTACAGGCCAACAAAACAAAATCCAAAAACAACAATGCTGACTATGAAATTTCTACATATCTCCCTTCTCATAATAGCGGCGCAGAATACTTGAAATCACTTCTAGAGGTTTTTTCTTTTCCCCTTATTTGCTTCTTTGTTTTTTGGTAGCAATTGAAGCTTTGCGTTGATGTTTGAATGTCGTTGGCCAAAGCCTATATATGATTCTAACTATTTACAAGTTGCTGATATGATAATGTCATACCTCACTGACCAAATCTCAGCTTATACTTTTCATTTTTCACAGTTTCTTGAGCCATTCTTCAAGTAAATTTGGATACTCTTGTTTTCTTTCTTTTCTTTTTTTCTGGATTGAGGGAGTAATCTCTCTAGTGTTGTTCTTTATGTAAAATTTCATTTTGGAAATGTCAGTTTGCCTTTTAACTTTTCCCTCGGTTACTGAACTGCATCTACAAGCTACTGAGCTGCTTAAATCCATTGGCCGTTGTAAAATGGTGTATTCCCTTTGAAGCCTTTGAAATGAATTCCGTTTTGTTTTTGTATATATATTTTTTTGCCAGTAGGTTTTCCTTCGCCTACTTACAAGTTACAACCACATCCTTATCAAAATGCCAAGTTTCCTCATTCGGCATGGATCATCGTGCTCAAGTAGTGGTAATTCTCTTCTTTATGTTGGAGGATATTTCAAATTTCGAGTCCCCGATTGATGCACAAAATTTAAAGAAACATCCGTGTTCGGGTGCATACTATGTTTTTCTTTCAACTCTCCTAAATCACCGGCATCCAATATCCTCACAAACTCAAAACAACAAATGGCAAAAGTGAACATCAATTTTGTCATATCTTGAGCTTGAATTTTTGTATTATCGTTCGTCTTTTGTGGTTAAGATCGTCCGTCGCATGCACAGCGCTCCAAGAAGAAGTGGTCCCTTTTGTTTGCAAGCATCTTTAGCTTCCAATGTTGGTGAATTTGTTACGAACGTGGCTAGGAGAGTGTCCATACGAATTTTGATCTATTTCCATTCCATTATATCCAACTAAATCGGCAACGACTGTAAAATATGGCTTCGCTGAATATGGTTGCATTTCGGAAACCCATCTCCACCTAATACCAACTTTTTTGGTTCTTTCTTAACTTGGGTTCTCATTTGTTAGTTTTGTTTTTCAATTTTTCTGACCAGCGAGCAAGGGAAATTTGAATTTATGACATTTACAAAGAGAAATACCGCTAAACTCCATTGTATTGAACCGTCAAGAAGTGAAAAACAAACTAATTGCAACCCACCAACTCTCACATGATTATAGAAATCAAAGGCAATTTAGAGAACATTTTAATGCACGTCCATTTCAAAATTGAAGTGACAAACAAGGGTTTGATCTGCAAAATTGTTTAGAACTACTTTTATGACCGATTGAAACGAAATCTCGAAACAAAGGGGATACTGGCTGCGGGGTCAAGGACCTCACTTCACAGGTCAAACAATATATACAGTTACAACTTATTCGAGATTACAATCGAAATCTTACAATAGTTCTTTTCCTTTTCAAACTCCATTAACACAATAGACGCACATATCCATGTTTCATTACTGAAAAACAGAGCACGATAAAGGAAATAATAAATATACCACAACAAGAATGCTACAAGGAAGTTCGGCATCTTAGAACGTAATACGGGCATGGCCATCTTCTTCCTTCAGAAAGACTTCAATTTGTTCTAGTACCTGGTAAAATGGGTACACCCAAATTAAGCAGTAACACATAATTTACAACCAAGTTATGATAATGCTTCAACATCTAGCCCTCTTTTTGTGTTTTTTAGGTGGACTATGCTTATGTTCCATTAGATGGGAATGCAACATTGAGAGCGAGAGTAAGAGAGGAACCTCAATAACAATGGCAATCGGAGTGAGACTGGACACGTCTCTATAACCCAACTTGGCTGCAATATCTGCACAACAAAGAATCCAAGCCATGAAGATCGTACAAGTAAAAATCTCTCTCTCTCTCTTTTTATTTTTTACTATTATGTCATAACACAATGAAAGGGCCACAAATCTCCACTTACTTTCCAAGGAAACCCTAGCACTGGCATTAGCATATGAGTCACCTCTCTGTTCAAAAAGGCTTGTCAGACGCATAAAAGTCTGCATGGAAGGCAAAGTGTAAACTTTCCAGTGAGTAGATAACCTGTTTATTGACCAATCATAGAACTAAGGACTATGTTAGTAAGAATTTTCAGCTAAACATAAATAGCATACTTTTCTGTATGCATCCCCTGACTCATGATGCAAAAGAGGGCGAGAACCAGTTCCCACAGCGGCAATTCTCTGAGCCAGGGCTTCCAAGGGGACATCTAACCAGACACTAATACCCTTCTTCATACATTTCCTGATTCACCAAATAGATGCGTATATTAACACAATTAATATACCATACAGAGAATTAAAAAACGTAGAAATTTTAGTAAAATGTGTATTACTACTAACCAGTTGATGGGCCGTACAACTGCACCTCCACCCGTAGAAACAACAAGACGATGCATCAATGACAGCTTACGTAGCACCTCAGTCTAAAAGGAAGAAGTATAATTATAAACCATGCTTCACTTTTCTATATGTATGTATGTATGTATGTATATACGTCAGGTGTACAGATGCATTCTACCAGGATGCACTGTAATTCTAAAAACAACAGGCCAAACATGAAAATCTGCAGTAAATAAATCAACAGAAACAGTTTCCAACTGACCTCTTTATCTCTGAAAAAGCCTTCTCCATTGAGTTTGAAAATTTCAGCTACAGACGTTCCACCAACCTCATGCTCCACCAATGTATCACTAGAGCCCCCACAAGTATATACCAAAATACAGAGTACTATTAGTAAGAAGTAACATGAACTCATATCCTAAATCAGCCACAAAAGGACAGACAATCATTCAAGGAACACTACAGCTTTCTGATTGTTCCAACACAGAATACTATTTGAACTGGGATCACAGAAATTTCATGTGCCAATATCTACAGTTTTCATTCGCATAGCTTCTGAGAGTCCTCCATACAGCTTGAGAGTTTATTCCTCACCATTAAGGCTTCAGACTGGACTTGAAAATAACGAGAAAAATGATAGCGAAAAAACTCCGTCCTTCCTCTCATTGAAATCAAAATAGAGCATGCAACTTTTTTTACAAAGACCAAACACAAAAGTAGGCGGACTACAAACCTATCAATAAAAGAATAATTAATTGCTTGCGACAAAATCTTGCCAACAGTTGTTTTCCCAGATCCCATCATACCTGCAATTCAGAATTAGTTTCCTAAGGTACAGGGTAAAAAAATCCTAGATTAAAGACAAAGGGCGTACGAAGAGACTTACCAACAAGATATATACATCGTCCATTTAAATATGGCTCGATGGCTTGTGCCTTATTCTGCAATTTTATTAACTTCCAGTTAGAAATATGCCAAAAAATGTCTAAGATGAGAACTGAGAAAACATTAACCTTTCTTGACATATGCGTGTGTGCTTTAGCACACATAAATAAATAATGTATAGTTGGTACCACAGTTTACAATCACATTGGACATGAGATAAATTTTGTAATAAATTAATAGAGACTAGGATTTCTTTCACCAGACTTCATGGCCCAAACAAACTAGAAAAGGTGTGCCATGCATACCTTCAAAACCAGAGATTCATCAAAAGGAGTTTGAAAGTTTCCAGATTCCACTGTTGAAGCTACAAAAGTAATAATTGAAATAAAAATTCAATCCTCAGAAAGAAAATTAATTGTAGTTAATATGCACACAGACATACATGAGAGGGGGGAGAGACAGAGAGATAGAAAAAGAGAGAGAGACAATTTTATTGTATTCTAGGAAATTCTCGAGACTCAAGAATGTTTTTTTTTTTTCTCAGCAAACAATTATACAACCTTCTAAAATTTGAAATATATCTTCTTTAATCCTTTTCCTAATGCAATTTCAACAAAGAAAATTAACTCAATGACTAAATAATTATTACAAATCAAAACAAGGAATTAAACATTCTCTAAACCAACATCTGTCCCTACAAGGGTACCACCAACAAAAATCAATAGGCAATAAACCGATTGAACGTCTCAACAACTACCTGGAAACTTGTTGTAGGAGCATGAAACCTCCAAAGCGACATGTCGTTGGCGATTAGAGATTCTAGAGGTGGGTAGGTGAGCTGCAACAAGCACCCGGAGCTTGTTTTGCTCCTTCAATCTCTGAGAGCACCGCGCTGAACTGCTCGGCCGCCTCGCAACCTTCTCCGAATCAATCCAGGTAGAAAACTGCAACCTCTGCGCAACCGTGGCCTCCATTACCATCATCAGAAAAGCTCGACTTTCACCAAAGACTCTGCCAAACTATTCACCTAAACAATTCTCGATTTGTATCCACAAATTCAAGCCTGAAATTCCACCGCAGAAAGCGAAAACATAAAAAATCTGACTAAAACTACGAATTTCAGATTCAATATCTATCATCTGATACATAATATACAAATCAAAACCGTGTATGAAATGAAAATGTGGTGGATTTGAGGATTTGAAGAACGAGCAGAGCACCTACCTCTCTCAAAACCAAAGTGAGCGCATGCGACTCGAGGCTTTTGGTTGCAGAGTCTCTAGCTTCAAGCACGTGCAGAGTCTCTTCTCTCTCTCTCTCTCTCGCTCCCGTCTCAAGTCTTTTATTTAAGGCGCCGCTGAGCGTACTTTTGTATATCGGAATTGAGCATCACCAAGAGATGAGATTTTCGGTGTTTTCACAAAATCCCTTATATTTCAAAAATTACATAAACTTCCAATAAAATTTAAAATTATTTTCACAAAAACTCTTTTCGTTAATCTTTACCTTAACAATTGATGATTTTATATAAATAAATAAATTTCAAATGAAAAAGTTAGTCTTTGTCATTTGCATAAATTAAAATTTTATAAATGAAATCATTAATTTTTAGACGATCAATCAATAAAAAAGGAATTTTATAATATTAAAATCTTATAGGGTGTTTGCGTAATTTATGAAACCTCAAACAAAGACTTCAGGGGTGTTAATTTAAATAACAAATTCAGGTATTATTTTTTGTTAGCCTCACTGTAGGAGGTATCCGTCTGTGCCTCCAGGACCTACTAAATTTGTCTTGTTATTTATTTGGAATTAATGTGGTTGGTAGCAATAGTTCTGCTAATCTACCCACCCACCACCAGACCCACGACAAGCACATGCTTTTCCATGTGTATTTTTGGGAGAAACCTGAAAAAGAAAAAAGAAGATAACTAATTCACGAAATAACATTTTAATTTTCATTACCATAAAAAAAAAAACTTCCTAAAATTAATTAATTAGCATATTTATTTATGAGAGATTCACTATTATACCCAATATAGGAGCCCAAATTATTTTAAAAAAACCCTATATGAAATGGACTTTAGAAACACACCCAAAGATCATTTACAACATAACAAAAGGGCTTTTAACTTCTTTTAAATTATAAAACTATAATTGATTTCTTAAAACAAACCCAACCCCAAAACCTCATTAAAAAAAACCCAAAACACTTAATAGGGCATCAAAGTAATTTAATAATCAAAATTAAATTTAATAGGGCCAACTTTCAATTTTTGGGTTTTTTTTTTTTTGTTTGTTCATAGAAATTAAATAGTGTAGGGTTTATTTATAGTTTTAGTGCTAAGAATGGGTATTTGACTAAATATCTCTTTATTTATTTACTAGTTTTTTTTTTTATATATATATAAGCGATACTCTAAATTACTTAAGTAAATCTAATTTAAGCATATTGGGATTTAAAATTGAGTGCAAGAGAACGAATGCACTCCCCTGGCAATTGATCTAACCTACATTTGAATTTTTCTTTCCAATTTAAAAAAAAAGATTCAAGTATCACAATTTCAAATTTTCAACACATCTGATTTTTCTTGCCTCTTCGTATTGGCAATTTTTCTTTAACTTTCATGAGCTTATTAGTAAAATGTGAACCCTGATTCTTAGGTCAGTGCCACTCTGTTATTGGTCATGAGTGTCCAATAATTATGTATGTCCCCGCTTTTCAAAAATGTTTTTCTTGTCCTGCTATTTGATGGTACATCACAAATAATTATGTATGTTCCCCGCATTCTAAAGTATGAAACACATTCTTACATTATGTCCAAATAAGATAATTATAATGTTGCCAATCAGAAAACGAGAGATTATAGAATAGTACGATAGTACGGTCTTGTAGTATAACTTGTACACATGTTATAATATGAATGAATATTTATTGATATTATTATTTAAAAGAAGGAAATATCAACTATGTCGTCAACTCATATTATAATAAAGTGTATAAGCTATATTACGTGACTATACTATTGTACTATTCTATAAAACAACTTAACTTTTAGAAGTGCCCTAAATGTGGGAAGCATTATTTTAATATTGTTTCATGTAATTAAAAAAAAAGATATTTGTATAATGATATTCTAAAATACTTTTAGCAACAGCAAAAAATTACAGAGGAGTTTTTTAAAAATAAAAATAAAAGAATTATTTCAAAACGATAAAACTTCGTATGCCTCCACATCTCCATGTGAAATCCCAAGTCCAAGTAAAATGAATGAAACATGTCAAAACGAATGAAAAATACTTCATACGTAATAAACCTGTCATTTTCGTATCCACCCATTTCCCAGAATTTAAACCTGAAGATTCCCTCAATAAAAGGAACAAGAAAAAAAAGAAAAAGAATTTCTAGAGTAAGATGGTAGTAGGTTTGTGTCCTACTCAGATTTTGACTTGAATTGATTTGATTATGCATCTCTGGACCCACAGACCAGAATTGAATTAGTGTTGAGCCAGGCACACTTGCCCAACTACCCGCAAATCTTACCTAATTGCACGCTTGTTTTTTCTTATATGAAAATAAGCTAGAACATTACCTAGCCAAAAAATGAAAAGACACAATCGTCCTGCTACAAAGTAGAGGTGGGCATCATCAATCTTAGGGGTGGGCATCTAAAACCGAAATACCGAAACCGTACCCTAACCGAACCGTACCATACTGATTTCATACCGTTTCATTCGGTACCGATCAATATTCGGTACCGTACCGTACCATACCAATAGAGTATGGTATGGTAGTGGTATCAAGTATTTGGTACCGATCAATACCGTACCGTACCGAATACTATTCAGATATATAATTTATTTATTTTCATTCTCTCACTGTCTGTCTCTCACTTGCCTCTCAAACGCCAAAGCCAAACCCTCACTCTCCTCAGACAGAAACGCTCTCGCTCTCACTCTTAGACTCTCAAACTCAGCCCGTTCGAACTCTCCTCCTCCATACCCAGACCCAGCTCTCTGTCTCTCTCTCAATCTCACTCGATTCAAGCTCTCTCTGTCTCTCACTCTCTCGAACTCGATCTGTCTCACTTGCCTCTCAAACAACAAAGCCAAACCCTCACACTCTCCTCAGACAGAAACGCTCTCGCTCTCACTCTCAGACTCTCAAACTCACCCCGTTCAAACTCTCCTCCATACCCAGACCCAGCTCTCTGTCTCTCTCTCAATCTCACTCGATTCAAGCTCTCTCCAAGCCAAATCCTTCTCATCTCATCTCGATCTCTCACTCGATTCAAGCTCTCTCTGTCTCTCACTCTCTCGAACTCGATCTGTCTCACTGTCAATCTCTGGATTTCTTGATCTGTCTCTGTCTCACTCTCTTAATCTCTCGATTTCTCCATCTTTCTGATTTGTCTCATGCTCTCAGCCCTCTCTCAGCTCTCTGGAATAAGAAGCAGCCCCAAATCGACGAAGGGACAAATGGTAAGTTTGTTGTGATTTTTGTTAATTTATTTAGGGTTAATTAAATATGAATGAAGTGTTGTTGATTTCTGTTATTTTTGTTAATGTCAGTCTCTGGATTTCTTGTGCTGTGTTGTTGATTTCTTACTTTTTCTATATTTTGATAGCCTTTGTGTGTATGTTTATAGAGCCTTTTTCTTTGATTCATTTGATAATTAAAAGTTGTTTCATGTATATGGTTTCTTTCATTGACTGTATTAGAATAAATTTCCATGTATGCATCATAAAAATTGACTGAGCTTTGTTATTGGGTATAGAGCTGCCTGATGTTGGTGCCTGATGTTTTTATTGGTTGTTGCTGCTCTGTTTTTATCCGTCCCAATGGCCACCTGAGCTAAATTGGTTGCTGCTATGTTTTTATTTGTATAAATTAGTGCCTGTTGTGTTATAACTTATATGCATTGCTTATGAAGCAGAAACTTTATCTAAGGGTTTATTATTATTTTTGTTAATTCTTGTCATGCAGTCTCAATCAAGTAAGCATCAGGAGCACAGTGGGCTTGCTGTTTCTTCAACAGCAACATCACCAGCACCACCACAGTTTGCTATGTAGCTGGAAGCCCAACCTTCTGAAGCTCATATGCTTGAGCCAATGCAAGCCCTTGAGAGTGAAGATATAGAAAGGGTTAGTGAACTGAACTCAGATAGCAAAGGTAGAGGTCATAAGAGAAGTTGGGTTTGGGATCATTTTACACCCTATGATGATAAAAAAAAACTGTCAAAAGAAAGGATGAGGCCACAGGGAAGATGGTAGATGTAGAAGTTGTGAATAAAAGAGCTAAATGCAGATATTGTCCTAAATCTAAACTTGGTCTTGGAGATTATGCATGTGATAGTCAAAAAAATGGGACTTCGGGAATGATAAGCCATATTAGAAAATATTGCAAATATTGCAAATACTACCCACCTAACCAAGATAAAACACAAAAGATCATTACTGGTGATAGGAGTCAGAGTAACAAAATGGTTGCTAGGGGGTTTTTGCAAAGTGATGTTATGGATGCATGTGTTGAAATGATTGTGATTGATGAGCTGCCATTTTCTTTTGTAGAAAAGAAAGATTTTAGGAGGTTTTGTAGTGTTGCTTGTCCAATGTTTGAAGTGCCTAGTAGGAGAAAAACAGTGAGGCAGTTTCTTAAAATGTATGATGCACAAAAACAGCAGCTGAAGAATGATTTAAGTGCACATAGGATCAACCTCACGACTGACACTTGGACAAGTGTCCAAAACACCAATTACATGGTGCTCACTGCACACTTTATAGATTGTGATTGGAAGATGCACAAAAGGGTTTTAAACTTTTGTGTTATTCCTAATCACCAAGGCAACACCATAGGAGACCTCATTGAGAGTTGTTTATTACAATGGGGTATAGAGAAGGTTTTAACCATTACTGTGGACAATGCCTCTGCAAATAAAGTGGCAATTGATTGGGTGAGATATAAAATGAACAAATGGAACAATTCACAAGCTGTTTGGGGTGGGAATTACTTACATATAAGATGTTGTGCTCACATCACTAATTTAATTGTGTCTAGTGGGTTGAGGAAGCTGCAAAAATCTGTTTTGGCAATTAGGAATGCTGTGAGGTATGTTCGGTCATCTCCACAGAGATTGGATTATTTTAAAACCTCTATTGAGAAGGAGAAACTGACCTGCAAAGGTCTTGTATGCATGGATGTCCCCACAAGATGGAATTCAACATACATGATGTTGGATGCAGCCTTGAAATTTAAGAAGGCTTTTACTAGAATGGCAGAGGATTTGAACAGCCCATTCATGGCTTATTTCAAAGAGCCAGATGAGGTAGTTGATGAGGATGCTGTAGTTCAGACTAATAGTAGGCAGTGTCGGGTTGGACCACCAACTGATGTAGATTGGGACAATGCAACAGTGTTTGTGAGGTTTTTGAAGGTGTTTTATCAGGTGACTTTAAAGGTGAGTGTATCTTTGCACCCCACAGTTCATAAAACATTTCACGCAATTATTTCCGTGGAAAAGGAGATTGACAAGTTGTTTGTGGCACCTGAATTTGCCACTGGTTCAGATGCAGAGAAAGTGTTGACTGACATGGCTGGAGCTATGAGAACAAAATACAAGATTTGAACATGTTGGTGTTGATTGCACTTGTTTTGGATCCAAGGTTCAAGTTGAGGCATATCACCCATCTCTTTAAAAAGGAAAAATTTGATGAGGATGATGTGCAAATAAAGACAAGAGAAGTGAAAATTGTGTTAATGGCCCTCTATGGTGAGTATGTACCAAAGGTAGATGGTGGCATTCACATGAGACAGAATTCTACCACAGAAACTGTAGGATCTGCAAGTGGTAGTAATAATATGGTTGGAGAAAGTGTTGGTGATGATTTTTTAGATGATTGGATTAGGGAGGTGGAAGAGAGTGATGAGGCTGTGGTGTCACATGAAGTTGATTCTTACTTGGCAGATCCTTTGGCATTTGTTTCCAAAGATGCATTTTTTGACATATTGATGCAGTGGAAACTCAATGGGCCCAAGTATCCTGTCTTAGCAGCAATTGTGAAGGATGTCCTTTCAATTCAAACTTCCACAGTGGCATCTGAGAGTTGTTTTAACACTGGTGGCAGAGTCATAGATGCATTTAGGAGTTCATTAACTCCTAGATCAGTGGAGGCTTTGATATGCATGCAAAATTGGTTAAGAGGGGATGAAATTTCAAGCTTGGAAGATACACCTTCGATTGAAGAATTTGAATTTTATGAAACCATTGAATCAGGTAAATTATTTTAAATAATGTTTGTTATTTATATTAGTTTGCATTGAATTCTCTCTAATAGTTGTTTGGGTAATTTGCAGAATATGCAAATGATGGGGATACTTGAATTCAAATCGTGGGCTGCAAATGAAGTTTGGATTGCATAACTTTCTGTTTTTGTCATTTATGTTTGGATTGTGTTTGTAATTTTGTAAGCCATAAGGCATAATTTAACTATTTTGATTTGTAAGCCATAAGGCATGAGTTTTAACCATTTGGATTTGATGAATCTGTTTTGATTTGGATATTGAATATGTTGATGGATATTGCATATGTTGATTAGGATTTGGTTGATTTGGATATTGAATATGTTGATTAGGATTTGGTTGATTTGGATATTGAATATGTTGATGGATTTTGAATATGTTGATTAGGATTTGGATATTGATAATTGAATATGTTGAATCTTTGAATTTGTAACTTAGGCATCACTTATTTTGGTAAATGAATATGTTGAATATTGAATTGGTTCATTTTTTAGTTGTGTCACTTTGGTACCGAAATGGTACCGATACCGTACTGATACCGACAGGGTACGGTATGGTACGGTACCAATTTTGACAAACGATAATCCCATACCGTACTATACCGATTTAAATTTCCGGTATCGGTAGCGGTACGGGCTCAATACCGTACCATACCGTACCGTGCCCACCCCTAATCAATCTGATCGATTCGAACCGTAATGATTGGTTATGTTTGGTTTTAACCTAGAAAGAAATCAAATGATTTAAACGAATCTCATTGTAATTGTTTGGTTTAGTTTTTGACTTTTGCAAACCAGTTTAAGCCGAACTCGACCATCTCTTTATATATTTATTTTATTTTATTTTACATGTTGAAATTGAAATTTGATGGAACTTTGAAATTATTGATATTTGAATTGTAAATATATTGGCTATTTAACCTTGAAGTTTAATAGCACGTTGAATTTTAGAATGGTTTGATACATTAGAAAATGAAAAAAAATATGTAGAATACTATGAATCTTTGTTGTTGTAATTGGGTTAACAAAATTGACAAACTAAGGGTCCTTATTGGGCTGGCTGCCTAAAATTTTTGGGTTTATGGTGAGCCCATGTCGGGCCTATCAAGCTTTTGTGTTTTTTCAGGTTGAGTCGGAACGGGCTAAGGTTTCAAATGTCTAAGCCTAGGGCCTCCAACTAGGCTGGGCCTAGGTCAGCTTGGTGGAGTGGGCTAGATTAGACCGGGTCAAATATGGGCCTGGATGGATCAGGCTTTTTTTTTTATTCTCAAGAGGTTGGATTTGGATTTGGATATGGAGTTGTAGTTCAATGTCTTATAACTTTTTGTTACAAAATTTCAGACTATGTGGAAAAAATTTACTTAATTCATAAATGTGTAAAACAAAATAAGATGTTTATTAATTCATCTTCTATATTACATTATTTTAATTATGTCTAGAGTAAGGTTAGGGAGTGCACGTTGAAGTGGGTCTAGAGTTCAATGCCTTTTTTTTTATTTATAACTTTTTGTTACAAATTTTTTAACAACATTAAAATAATTAACTTAATTCTTCCCTAATAAAAAAACAAATGAAACACTGCGACATATGTTGATATCCAAAAGTTGTATTATAAGGTGTTGTCTCTTGTAGCACTTAAAAGAGTAAGGCTAATCTCACAATGATAACCAACGTCATCGGAAAACCAACCACACTTGTACGTCATTTGTTTTTTAAAGTACAAAATAAAATTACAAGGAGAATCCTTGAGGGATTCCAATATTCCTTTTATCAAACAACAACCTCATAGTAATGCATTTTGGAAAAATTAGTAAACCATATACAAAGATGTTGTTTATGTTGACCCAAATTAGCGAGAGCATCATCGATCATATTTGCTTCACGATACACATGTCGAACATTAGAAATCTGTAGTTGTTGACAATGGAGGATCCATGAATTTTTCTTGGAGTGTGCAACTTTTTTTTTTGGATGAGAGATCTATATAAACAATGAGAACCAAATTTTTCTTTTTTGTATGCTAATTAATACAATGAGAACCGAGTGGGAATTAGAATTAAAACTGTGGGAAGTAGAAACACAAACAAAAGTACAATTCGTAGCATTAGCATATCCAACAAATTTAAAATGAGGCATAAATACTAAAACTTTGTTGCAGCTGCAGATCTGGAAATGAACTTGTGAATAGGAAGAAGAAGAAGAAGAAGAGGGAAGAAAACAATAAGAAAAGAGAGAAGAAAGAGAAAGAGGGGAGAAAAAAGGAATTGATTTTTTTTTTTTTGGTCGAAATTGCAATTCATTGCAAACCCCTAAAGGGATAGAGAACAGTACAAACAAAGCCAAGCAAAAGCATCAGCTAGGAAACTAACAGAACAAGTAGGAACAAATCTAGCTAAAACCAGTACAGTATAGCATGAAGATCATGTTCCCGAGCCAAAAACTAAAACGTCAAAAGCAAACAAAAAGGCATGTAGCCCACATAAAGGCATAGAGTCCACAAAGAGGCATTACGCCCACTATCAGCATTAAGCCCACATTAAACATAACATACATAAAATAAACCACAGTAAACCTAGCCGCCACAACCAAAGAGAACCTCCAAGCCGCCACCACCAGCAAAGAGAGACTCCACGATTGTAGATGGACAAACCACCAATCAACACCATGAAGAACCGAACACCCGTAGGTCAGCAAACCAAGCCAAACATCCCTCAAAACATAGCCCCCCCGAGATTCACTAACAGATCCAGAGTTAACCCAACCAATGCATCCAAAAGACAGCAGCCAACAAATAGAGAATGAGAAAACCCATTCCACAGCAAAGAGGGAAAGAACCAAGAACCTGGAAGGAGGTGGTGCAAGCACCCGAGCTAGAGCTCTACACACCTTCCAATAAATACACGCCAAAGCGCGTTCACAATTTGCAGCTACTAACCAAGGATGAGGCCAGATCGAAGGGGATGTGAAGGAATCCAGATGAGCCATGGATTTTGGGTCGATATGGAGCAGGATCTGCAGGGTAAAGATGGTGGTGATAGGGGAAATCATACCCATGGTCTTCATCCCACCAGATTGGAAAAAAGGGGAGAAGGAGAGAAGTTTGTTTCAAGGAGGAAGGGGGAGGAAGAGGAAGAGGAAGAGGTCTTCTTCTTTTCTTTCTTCTCAGTCGGATGATTTCTTGTCCATGGTGGGCTGATTATTTGATTGGTCTGGATTTAGCTTATACACTAAGCCTAATCTCAAAGTCAGCATTGTGCTGGAGCATACCCTAGCCACCCCTAGTTCCGCCCTTGGTTGTTGAAGATGATATGCTGAAAAATAGTGGGAAAAAAAGAGAGTAAATTTGAAACTGTAATCAACGTACTTTTGTTTTTATAAGTCTATAATTTTGGTCACCTTTGACAATTAGAAAACTACCAAAAGATTGATATAATGTTTACTTATCTGGAATTAATATTGGAATTATTTTGATTCCTAACTTATCCGTGTTTATTAACACAAACGAAATAAAATAAAAAAAGTATGTGAATTTTACATTACAATTCATAATCTAATACATGAAAACCCAATAATTAAATTGAATAGGGAGGGTAGTTTATCTCATATCCAATCTTTCTTTCCCTTATTCACAACTTCACCCATTCCAAATAAACTTGCAATGAATTCAAAACATAGGGCGGTCCTACACTTGGGGCATTGATGCTTTCTAATCTACTCTAGGGTTTGATTAAAAATGAATTATAATTTGAGGATTTTGTTGAAATTAATTAGGTTTTTTATTTTAGGAATTTTTTTGGGATGTTTGATTTTATATTGGTATTGTTGAGATGGTTGATTTGTTGTTGTATGTTAATGTTTGATTGAAGACATTGATGTTATTATGAGAGTTTATTTGATTTTTTGTTGGGTTTGAAATTTTGGATCCGCCATTGATTCAAAACTAACAAACTCTACTTAAGCAAAGGGCTTGTAGCTTGTTTAAGTAGTCAGAAGCAGTTAGGCCATCTCCAACAATGGGCTAAATCCTCAAATTTAGCCCTTTCAGACCCAAAACCCATCTCCAGCAAGTGGGCTAAATGTGCCATGTCAGCAGGCCAAACCTAGTTAGCGGGGCCCAAAAGGGCCAAATATGGCATACTTCTTGGGTGGGCTATATCTTATTTTATTATTTCTTAGGTGGGCCAGTTGTTGTTTTTAAATTAATCTTATCCTATCCGAAAATATTTTTCTTTTATAAAATAAATTTTAAATGGGGTATAAAATAGTACTTTAATTAAATTATCCAATATATTTAAAAAATATACTAAAAACTAAGAAAATATTGAAGGAGATATGATTTAGCCCTACACTGCTGGAGATGGTAAAAATTTAGCCCAATACTATTCCTTAAAAAACTATGAATGGTGGGCTAAATTTAGCCCTCTACTATTAGAGATGGCCTTACCCTTTCACTCGAAGTCCTATGTTCGAATCTCTCATTCTTCAATAACGCTTGTAAAAAAAAAATTAGACAGAAAGCAAAAAATAAATTTTTTGTTGAGTTCAAAACCATGTTAACCAGTAATCACAATGTTGTCAGCCAGCCAATAACAGATCAAAAGTATAACTTGGGTGCAAACTACAATCAGCCTCTGTCATGTACCAGTAATATAAAAGAAAGGAAACACACACAATTTGAATAGAACATCCTCTCCTTTGGTATGAGAAACTTTGCACTACACTTAAGACATTGTCAGAAGAAGATTACCAAGACACAAGCCCTCAACTTCTCCCGCTTTGCGTGCCCTGTTCTTCAGTCACAAGACCCATGTCTTCCAATCCAAAACCTCCAAAGCAGAAGGCGGGCATTGGTCAACCTCTTACAACTACGCGTTTCAGACCAACCCATTTGGTACGACAAGAGAATGCATGCCCAGGTTGTCGTATCGGGCTTTCAAGATGATGTTTTTCTTGCTAATCTTCTATTGCACTCTTACACAAAATCTGACTCTATTGTTTACGCGCGGAAACTGTTTGATAAAATGCCTGACAAGAACTCAGTTACTTGGTCCTCTATGGTTTCTATGTATACCAAGCATGGTAATGACGAAGAAGCATTGGTGATGTTTTCAGAGTTCTGCCGGAATTCCGATGGGAAGCCGAATGAGTATACTTTAGCTAGTGTTATTCGGGCTTGTACACGATTGGGATGGGTTGATCAAGGTGCTCAAGTGCATAGTTTTGTTGTGAAGACTGGTTTTGATCAGGAAGTTTATGTGGGTACTTCTTTAGTCGATTTTTACTCAAAAAATGGTGATATAGAAGAAGCAAAACTAATTTTTAATGGTTTAAAAGTAAAAAGTGCAGTTACTTGGACTATCATGATAGCAGGGTATGCAAGATGTGGAAGAAGTGAAGTGTCTTTGAAACTGTTCAACCAAATGAGAGACACTGACGTTCTTCCTGATAAATATGTGATTTCTAGTCTTCTGATTGCATGTTCTGCGCTCAAGTTCATTGGAGGTGGCAAGCAAATCCATGCTTATGTGCTTAGAAGGGGAACAGTAATGGATGTTTCAGTGGTTAATGTACTCGTAGATTTCTACACAAAGTGCGGTGAAGTGCAGGCAGGACGGAAACTATTCAATACAATAGTAGTCAAGGACCTCATTTCATGGACCACAATGATAGCTGGGTATATGCAAAACTCATTTAACCGGGAGGCCGTTAAGCTATTTTCTGAAATGGCCAGATTGGGTTGGAAGCTAGATGGATTTGGGTGCAGTAGTATTCTTACTTCGTGTGCTTCACTTGAGGCCCTTAATCATGGAAGAGAAGTGCACGCTTATGCTATCAGAGTTAATCTTGTTTATGAAGACTATGTGAAGAATAGTTTGATTGATATGTATGCAAAATGTGATTCCCTTACTAATGCAAGAAGAGTTTTTGATTCAATGGCTGATCATAATGTGGTCTCTTACAATGCAATGATTGAAGGATACTCAAGACAGGATGAGATGTCTGAAGCGCTGGATCTTTTCAATGAGATGAGGATTAGATTGCTCCACCCGAGCCTCTTGACATTCGTTAGCCTTCTTGGTGTCTCAGCTGCTTTATTTACATTGGAATTGAGCAAGCAAATCCATGGTATGGTCACCAAATATGGGTACTGTTTTGACGTATTTGCTGGCAGTGCTCTCATTGATGTTTATTCTAAGTGCTCATGTATTAGTGATGCCAGACTTGTATTCGAGGAGATGAATGAGAAAGACATTGTAGTGTGGAATGCGATGTTCTGTGGATACACCCAACAGCTGGAAAGTGAAGAGGCTCTCAAGTTGTACTTGGAATTACAGTTATCAAGACAAAAACCCAATGAATTTACTTTTGCTGCCCTAGTCTCAGCTGCCAGTAACCTAGCAAGTATCCAGCATGGTCAACAGTTCCATAACCAGCTCATTAAGATGGGTCTTGACAGTGATCCATTTGTCACAAATGCCCTTGTAGATATGTATTCCAAGTGTGGAAGCATTGAAGAGGCTTGCAAAATATTTGATTCCAAAATTTGGAGTGATGTTGCCTGTTGGAATTCCATAATCTCAACATATGCCCAACATGGAGAAGCAGAACAAGCTCTTATTATGTTTGATAGAATGATGAAAGAGCAAATAAAACCCAACTTTATCACATTTGTGGGTGTGCTATCAGCTTGTAGCCATGCAGGCCTTGTGGAAGATGGACTTCGCCACTTTGAATCAATGCCTCAGTTTGGAATCGAACCAGGGACAGAGCATTATGCTTGCATAGTTTCTCTCCTGGGTCGTGCTGGTAAATTATTTGAAGCTAAGGAATTTATTATGAAAATGCCGATAAAACCAGAAGCAATTGTATGGAGAAGCTTGCTCAGTGCATGCACAGCTGCAGGCAACATTGAATTGGGGAGGTATGCAGCAGAGATGGCAATTTTGAGTGATCCAGTAGATAGTGGATCATATATCTTACTTTCAAATATTTATGCATCCAAAGGTTTGTGGGTTGATGTCAAGAGGGTGAGGGAAAAAATGGAATACAATGGGGTGGTGAAAGAAACTGGGCGTAGTTGGGTTGAAGCGAATAACGAAGTTCATACATTTGCTGCGAAAGATAGAACGCATCGCGAGACCGGTCTTATACTTTCAATTCTAGACAGTTTGATTCTGCAGATGAGAGGGCTTGGTTATGTGCCTGACACTATGACACTTCTGATAAATGATTGAGGAGAAGCATGGTGGGATAATGCTAAGTGAAGCCAACATTATGAGCCCCTGATGAAACCAGGAAATGAAAATTTGCAGTGTGCATCTTGTTGAGTGAAGGTTTGAGCTTGATAAGAGCTAAATCTTGGGCTTCTTCTAATTTGGGTGTTTTAGCTGGTGCATATGAACTGGTTTGTAGCCACTTTTTCTTGGCTTTTAACTGCAAAGGATTTGCCTTTGCCATCTCAGCTTAAGTGCTGTGATAATGATGGTGGATTTTCTCTTGAGTTTGAAGCGCAAGTCCCATTTAAGAAGCGGGTAAAGACATTATCACGGCACAGATAATCCTAAGAATTTTTTATTCTTTTTATTGAAATAGGAGAGGGGATTTGAACTTAAGACATTTTTCAACAAACTAGAGAGCAATACCGCGAAATTTGGATCGAGATGACGTGTACGTGTAAACAGAAAATCAATTCCAAATGTACATATGCATAAATGTTGTGAAAGCAAGTTAATGCATGTCTTCATTCTTATACAACATGAGAATGAAGAAATATTACAGGAAAATTGATTGAAAAAAGCAATCTTCCAAACCCTCACCATTTTAAGGTTGCTATACTTTTTTTTCTCTCTGTTTTCTTTTTGTTCCTTTCATGTGCTAATGAAAAGAAAGAAAAAACCACTTGTTAGAGAGTTAAGCCTCTGCATCTACACTAGTATTTTCGCTTTGCGAATTTGCTACAACCAGAGTTGCTAGACCAACAAGCGCAGAAATGTCCTAATCAAGACTGATTTGCAAGGGGATAACCTTGTATTCAAAGAACAATAGCTACAAGAACATCAGATTTTTCCTTTATCTTATCTAGTGGAGAGCAAAATATTTTCAACTTATGCATGTCTCCAACTTACATATTATAAATTCATACAAACTCACTCATTCTAAAAAGAAAAAAACTAAAAATAATTACATGAATTTTGTACCATTTAATTAATTAAAGATAATGACCGCCAACATTTTTTCTAGCAACCTCCACCAACTCCAAGCCTTTTCCTCTGGTTAGATTTTTATTGATTCCTTCATCACCAGGAAACTATGGCGATTGCTATAACTGCAAGCGAGAAGAGGAAAAACATGAGAATGAAAGGCCAAACCCTTACTTCCGATGTGTCTGGCACGATAACTTTTTGCTTTTCTTGGCCAGTTTCTAGATCAAGAACAACATATTTTCCCGCAGCCATTTTTCTTTTCAATGTTAGAGGAGCTTCAAGCACGCAGTATATATATATTGCTCATATCATGTCAAGAAATGGCGTGTTCAATTACAAGACTTGACAATTCTGGCTGTAGAAAATTGAATGTTCTATTTTTTTTGGTCTGGAAAATTGAATATTCAGAAACCGGGATTTTGGACCATAACTTTTTTCATTTTTGGGAAAAATCTCAAATTTTGGCCCAAGTCAAGGGAGAATCCCGCATCCGATCCCCAATTCTTGCCTTTGGGGAATTTTGGGCAGACTGGTTTTTGTTGGGGGGAATTTGGCCCAGCTGTCCAGTCCGGGCGGAAAATTTGTAGGCCCCAAGTTGAAGGCAACTTTCAGCACGTGAAGGAAAGCAAGAGAAACTGCGGAGGTGAGCCAGCCATTTCGGCTACTTGAAGGGAAAGTTGCTGACGCGTGGCGCAAGATGGGCTTGTAGTCGTTGTCATCTAATGGCTGCAATTCAAACAACCAAATTGATTTTTTATTTATTTCAAATGTAATGGCTAGTTTAAGCCAACGGCCGTGATTAAAAAGTGACTTGATCAACGAGAAAACAAATAATTCAACGGCTGAATTAAAATCCAATGTAATAACAATATCATATAATAAATTAACGGGAAATTTGCATAAACTTTTAATTTTTATTTTTAACCACCTAAACTTTGTAAAGTGTTGCAATCCACCACCTACGTCTAACTCCGTTAAAATTTCCGTTAAGTTTAAGGGTATTTTTGTCAATTAACTATAACAAAGAATAATTATATTAAAAAACAGATTTTTAAAAAAAGTTAACCTAATTACAGCGCCTTCACCCTAACCCTACTCCTACTTTTCCAACGTCAATTCGCTCCACTGCCAAAAAAAAACCTACGTTCCCAAAACCCACCCTCTGCATACACCATACTCTATATTCATCTTTGTCTCTTGGCATCTCTTGTGTGGGTTGTTGAAATTGAGTAGCAAACTGAGGATTGAAGTAACTGATATGGATAATAACTTCAGATACGCTGGGGAGCCACCAAATTATGGTAAGCTTCGAAAATTACGTATTTATATTTTTTAGACTGTTAGTAATTGTTTGGTAAGGGGTGTGGTGATTGATACGTTTGAGTTTGTAACGTTTTATGGTCAATAGTGGTTCTAAATTTATGTGTTTTTCTGAATTTCTTGATAGTTTTTGACTTTACTGTAACTTTAAAAAAAAATTATTGTTGTTTAATCTTGTAGTTTGCTTTGTCTATTATGATATTTTGCTTAACAATTAGATTGCATCGAATGTCTGTGGGGCTATGTCGAATATGTCAAACTTTCACATTTATATTTTATGCTGTGACTCACACATCACATATATGTTTACTTCAATAAAATAAAAAACGTTGCCTTGTTAGTTCAACAAAAAGGAGCAGCTCCTAATATTTGTTATTTGGTTTATGAAGATAGTTCTGAAAAATTATATGTTTTGTTTGTTATTTGCATGTATAAAACTAAATTCACATGAAAATTACGATCATGTATAGTGTATTACTGTGGATATATATGTTAAATTTTTGAAATTTTAAAAATAGTGGTAACTTTTGTTTGTTCAATGTTCTATACACAGAGGGTTTAGATCCAGTATTGTGGACTGCTGAAATACACCATGGTGGTCGACTTCAAGACATAGGTAATGGATACAACTTTTATTTTGGTGGTAGTGTGGTTTGGGTAGACAACTTAAATCGAGACTACATGTCACCTTTTGATTTTGATGATTTTGCAAAGAAATTGGGGTATCAAGAACGTGTTGGATACTACTATAGAGTGCCAGAGGGAGTAAATGGGGTGGAAAGTAAGTTGGTTTGTATTACAAATGATGAGGTGTTTAATAACATGTTTGATAACTTGCTTCACAGTAGAGTTGTTGTCATTTATTTCTCTCATGGAATTTCTTGTGGGCTTCTAGAGAGTCAGGCATCTATTAATAACCATTATGTGCAGCAAATAGATATATTTCAAACTGAGAGGCAGCAAAGTAACTCACTTCAGCCAGAGAAGTCTCCTCAATCAGATGTGCTAGAATTTAATTGGGTGGATGTGGATGTACAAGAAAAGGAAGCAACCACTGAATCTGATGATGAATTTATTGATTCTGATTATGAGCAAGAGGAAGAAGGGCTTGGTGTATCATTTGAGCAAAATGAAGATGATGTCATATATGACCAAAATGTAGAAGGTTCTAACAAGGAAGATATACAAAATGAGATTGGACCAGAAGAGCAAGAGTTTGATGAATACAATTCAGAAGATCTTAAAAGCCTAGATGGGAACTCATCTAGTGATGAAGAACCAAATACAGTGAATAGGAGAAGGATGAAGAAGAAATTGCCAAAATTTAAACAATTCAGGAGAGAAACTGATATTAGAACCATAGAGTTTCATTTGGGGATGGTTTTTGCAAATGCCAAGGAATTCAAAGAAGCTGTGAAATGGCATTTCGTTAACCATTGCAGGTCTTACAAGTTCAAAATAAATGATTGTTATAAGGTTAAGGCTGTTTGTAAAGCCGAGCCATGCCCTTGGTCTGTGTATGCTTCTTCTAATGACTTGTCTGACAGACATTCCCCTTTACATGTTAAAACATTAGTTCCAAATCACACATGTGGAACTGATGAAAACAATACAAGTGTGACTAGCACTTGGTTGGCTGATAGATATGCTGACGATTTATCCATTAATCCAAAAATGGATGTCAAGACAATGAAAGCTATGGTGAGGAAAGATTATATGGCACAAATCTCAAGGTGAAAAGCATATAGAGCAAGATCAATAGTAAATGAGAAGCTTGAGGGTTCCTACCAAGAGCAGTATTCCATACTTAGAGATTACTGTGAAGAGCTTAAGAGGTCCAATCCTGGAAGTACAATTATGTTGAAAACAGAATTGGAAGGTGAGAAAGTTAGATTTCATAGGCTATACATATGTTTTGCAGCCTTGAAAACAGGATTTATTGAGGGTTGTAGACCTATTGTGGGTTTAGACGGGTGTCACATAAAAGGTCCACATCCAGGGCAACTTCTAGCTGCTGTGGGAATTGATGGGAATAATGGAATGTATCCCATAGCCTATGCTATTGTTGAGATTGAGAATAAGAGCACGTGGACTTGGTTCTTGGATTTATTTAAGAATGATGTTGGGATCAACAATGGGTTGAGTTGGGTGTTTATCACTGACAAACAGAAAGGTTTAATACCTTCTGTAGAGACATTGTTTCCTAGTGCAGAACATAGGCATTGTGTTAGGCACCTTTACAACAACTTCAAAGTACTACACAAGGGTTTAGAATTGAAGCAAAGGTTGTGGGCAGCAGCAAGGGCAACAACAGTGCCTTGGTTTGATGTTGAGATGAGTAGTTTACAAAAGTTGGATGATGAAGCATATAAGTGGCTTAAAAAGGAAAATGCACACTACTGGAGCAGATCACATTTCTCTGAGCACCCAAAATGTGACATTTTGCTAAATAACTTGTGTGAGGCATTCAATAGTGCCATACTGGATGCAAGGGATAAACCTATTTTGACTATGTTGGAAACTCTGAGAATGTATATGATGTTGAGGATGGCTAAACAGAGGGAAGCATGTGACAAATGGCATGATGATATTGGGCCAAGGATCCATACGATCGTTGAGAAGAATAAGGTAGAAAGCAGTAAGTGCATTGCTCATTTGGCAGGACAAAAAATGTATCAAGTGGTGCATATGAGTGGGGTTCAATTTGCAGTTGATCTAGCTAAGCACACTTGCACATGTAGAGGGTGGAATTTGACTGGAATTCCTTGTGGACATGCAATAGCTTGCATTTGTAGAAGGCATGAAGATCCTGTCAAGTATATACATTCATGTTATAAGAAGGCATCATGGAAAAGGGCTTATGGACCTTTTATTCACCCTATAGCCAATGAAGAACTGTGGGAACACACTAACTTTCCTCCCATCTTGCCCCCTGTGTATCATAAGCAACCTGGGAGACCCAAAAAAGTGAGGGCAAGAGAGAAAGATGAAAAACCAGCAGCACCTACTGGATCTAAGCTGTCAAGATCCTTCCATGTCAAAATAAAATGCTCAATTTGTGGGGAGCATGGCCATAACAAGAGAAAGTGCAATAAAAGAGGTGGTGCCAACAATATCAATAAGGTATTTAGCTTGATTGGTTTTCAAACATATCATTTGCAAGCACATGATATATGTTTATAATTACTGAATTTATTTGTAGGCAAAAAGACCAAGTGCATCAAGAGGCCAACCAGGCACTATCAATGAAAGAACAATTCAACCAAATTTAGCAAATACATCAACATACCAACCAAGCTCTAGCTTGCCAATGGAATCACAACCCGTTTCTTCTGTGACAACCAACACAACAAGGAAATTTAGGCTCAAGTCTCCTGCTAAGAAGACAAAGATTTAGAGATCATAGAGGACTTAATTGCTTGGTTATATTTCTGTTTTCTAATTAATTTGTAGTTTATTATATAGGCATGTCCTATATAAGGACTGCATGCACTGGTGTTTTGGTACTTGAATTTAGACATTCCTAGAACTTGTTTGTCAATTGCAGATGTTTAGTACCTTTTTGGGATATTTATATATACTAGGAATGCAATTGATTCCTTCCCAAAACCCATGATGAAGTTACAAAATTTAAATTCTAGCTTTGATGTTAAATTTTTTGAATTTGCTGGATTGAGGGTGAGAGAGAGTAACTGTAGTATGAATTTTTATTTTTTGGATATGCAAACTTCCATTGAAATGAAGGACAAGCCTTTGAACAAATAGTGCAAGCCATGAAATGAATGCAAGAAGGCTTTGGCCAAAAAAAAGGAAATACAGGAAGGCAATAAAATCAATGAGCCATTGCAATTTGATATGATATTTGGTGGAATAAAGACGATGGAGTAGAGAGAAGAGAGAGAGATATGGAGGTTAGCTTTATTTTTTTGTATTTTTAATTCTATTTTTTTTATATAATTATTCTTTGTTATAGTTAATTGACAAAAATACCCTTAAACTTAACGGAAATTTTAACGGAGTTAGACGTAGGTGGTGGATTGCAACACTTTACAAAGTTCAGGTGGTTAAAAATAAAAATTAAAAGTTCAGGTGGTAATGACACACATGCTTGAAAGTTCAGGTGGTATTTATGCAAATTTCCCTAAATTAACTAAACAATTGAGAACTCAAGGAGAATTTATCAAAAATAGCCAAAACTTGACCCCTAATTTTAAAAATGTCAATTTTTTGTACAATATTTCAAATATAGCCAAAAACTCACCTAAATAAACACAAATGCCCTCAAGGACCATTTAAAATTCATAAAATCTAAAAAAGAAAACCAAAATTTTATGAATTTTAAATGAAAAAATAAAAAAATTTCGCAAGGACCATTTGTGATAGGTGGGTGAACCTCAGGAATGTTTTTGATATATATATATATATATAGGCTTAATATCACAAAACCTCCCTAAGGTTTACGAAACTATCAGATTGCATATATTCTTACAAACTCTCATCGAATATACCTTCTGCACTGTCTCAAGTAGATTGCAATTATGTCCAATAGAATTTGTTTTTGTCCGATAAGGCTCTTGTAGTTTTGTTGGAACTACCTTTACTTTTATTTGTATTTGTTGTTAAGCATCTGTTGGATATATAATTATCTCCTAGTATTATGTTATTCATCGGACACTTCTCATGCAAGCCTCGTTATTGTACTCTTTGTTCGATGACAGTCTAAAATCATCATGCATCTTACGTTTTATTCCATAACATGTGAAATATTGAAGTCCTCTTCATTGAGGCATAGAAAAGAACTTATCTAAAGTAAGATTCCCCTCTTTAGAGCACAATGACTTTGATTAGAAGATAAGAAAATAAGGGCGCAAACTTTAACAGACTTAATCTTCACCTCACTCCCTCTTTCTACTAGAAGAGTATCACTAGTAGTGGCACGTCTATCGCAAATCACCAGAGAACAGCTTTCGAGCCCACTTCTGGGCATGGATCTCTCTCGCTTCACTTCCTTCACCAACAAGCAACCGCTAGCTGCTAACGTATAGCTTGGTAGTGGCCAGGAGCATCGCAGTGTTCAAAACCTGACAAACAACTTGGAACATATATATGCATAATTCAATGTATAAGTAGTTTACTGCATGAACCAATATTTTACGTTCCTTAGCTTTGGACAAGTAACGTAAATCCATAAGTATTTTCTTTTAAAAAAGCAATTATAATTATTGAAAAAAACGACGCATTACAAGAAAAGAACCAAGCGGAGAGTATTAGCGAGTGAATCTACACATACGAGTTTGGTCATTGAAGTTACTAGTAGTCTACATTCCTTCTTGCCAAAGCAGTTAAAAAGAACCAATCTCCGGATAGATGGATCACATCCAGTTCCCCTACAAACCACAGTAGAAATCAAAAATTACAGTTCTCAAGTAAAACATCACTAATAATATCAAAGAGGGTCCCCAATCTAGGATAGGGTTGACTTGGAAATTGAATGTATATGTATTTTATTACTGCATGAACCAATATTTTACTTGCCTAAGTTTTGGCCAAGTAATGTAAAAGTCATCAATAAAAACTATCACTTTCAGTTTTTGTTCTGTTTTTTTTTAAAAAGGGGTTGGTAATTAGCCCAAATCCAAGAACTAGAATGCCTTCGGATGAGATTCAAACTTTTCCAAATTGAGGTTAATAATCTCCATGTAAACTTGCTTAAGGTTAATCTTACGTACATAAGTATGACAACTTTCTTGTGGTGGCTAATCTCTTTTATTTATTTATATAATTGCCATCATCATCATGGGACAAAATCTTGACAACTAAATTTGACAAAATGGGCAAAGGACCTAATAGTGTAGTGGTTTGGAGTAATTGCTCCCCCAAGCAAAGTCCTGGGTTCGAGCCCTAGCATCCGTGTTGTGTGTGTGAGTTTGGTATATTATCGCCCCCACTATGCCAAATTTCACTTTCAGCAACACTACATAGGCATCGGTAAAATGGAAAATCAATGCTATTAGTACATTAGGCATCGCTTTTATAAATAACGATACTAAATAGGTACGAAGACATGAGCATGAATTTTTTGTTTTTTATGACGATGCCTTTGATTACCCTTTAGCATCACATCTGTCATAACCACTGATGCCTAAAGTGATTCGTCTATTTTTTTGTTACCCTTTATGTGTAATTTGCTTCAAAAGTACAACTCCATATATTATGTGAGAATTTTCATTAACTCTATCATGTGTATTATCCTTTGTGTGTATTATTCTTTACATCATTTATTTTCTTATATACATTCATTCTAATGTTCTTCTTTTTTTGTATTTAGGTTAGCCTATATTTCTATGCCTGAATCAAATCAAGGGTCTTCATCACAAACAACTGTTACATCAAATAGTGACGCTAAAAGGAAGCGTGGGCCAACATAAATGAATCAAATTCAAAGAAAGAAACTTAAAGGGAAAACGATAAAGTTCAGTATAACTCGAAAGGAGAAGCATGTGGGCAAGCAGGTAAACAATTGGCTTCATACACAGGTGGTGTAATGGCTTGAACCTTTATCCTCATTGCCATCAATGGTTGGAATGACGTGGATGACTAGTTGAAAGTGAAAGTGTGGACATAAATTACGGTAATACTAATTAATTTATGTGTAGTTATAAGTTATCTCATAGTTTTTCTATTCTAATTTTCCTATATTGAACATCTTTCTTTCTTTTGTGCAGGCGGTATTTGAATTACCTCTCGAAAGCAAAATGGGGATATTGCAATCAGCTTGTAACAAGTGGAGACAGTAAGTTAACAAGGGACTGCATACTACCATATTGAAATGACCAACATGCATTAAAGCAGCCTCCGGAAATGTATGACTTCATTGAGTTATCAGATTGGCAAAGTTTTGTAATCTCGAGATTCACTACTGAATGGTAGGTATGTTGACATATAAACTTGTTGTTTTTCATTTAAAACAATGATTTTTTTTGGGAGAAATATGAAATATAAACTTCTAGTCTTATACTTATAATGTAGGAAATCTATGAAGTCCAAAAGGAAAGGCAAAGTAAATGTAAATATTATCACAGAACAGGCCGTAAAGGGTATCTTGGAGTGGCTGAAGACTTGGTAAGTGTAAATGGAGAAAGTTTTTGTTGTTGTCTTATTTGTGTATATTGCCTTATGCTAAATTTGATATCCATCTTAAATAGCATGAGAAGAATGTAGTGGAGAAGGGCGAGGAAATTGATAGAGCTCTTCTATGGAAGTATGCACGTGAAGATAAAAATGGGAGAATAGTTGATGAGGAAGTAGCTTCAATGGCAGAAAAGATTGTAAGTACTAATTAAGTTGGTTTATTTATACTCTCTTTTCTTCACAATAAAAAATTACATACAAACATGTGTTTACAGAAAGATGAGGCAGATCTTTCTCTTATTCATGAGCTTGAGTATAAGTTTTTTTATTTTATTTGGATTTTTGTTGGCTTCCTTCTCTAGTAATATTAGAAGTATGTTCATAATCGTACCAAAAGTAATATTAGAAGTGTAGTTTTAATGATTTAAAGTTTTTTTTTTTATGGTTGTAATTTACATGATATATGGTGTCACTCTCTTATTTATTGTAATTTCACAAAGTAAATACAATTTTACTCTCATATTTGGTGGTACTCTATTATTTAATGTATTTCACAACAGTTTTACTTTTCAAAATCAACAATTTGGTAATAATCAATTGATAATTGACAAGTTTCAATTTTTTGTACGTTAATTCAATGTGGTTCAATCATTTGACATACATATAATTATGACATTTACTCCATGAATGACCGTTTTACTCAACGAACGAACCATCTTACATTGACTGAGAAAACTATCCAGTTTGTTGGGTAATTTACCTACAAACGATACTAATACTATGTACCTCACAAACGAGAGCATGGTAATCATGTCGTTTATATAGTAATTACTATTTAAACATGGCATTTATATGGTAATCATGTCGTTCATTGGGTAATTACTAATTAAACGTGACTTTTACCTTCCAAACACCACCATCGCGTTTATGGAGTAAAGGAATCGTTTAAATGCTAACATGGTATTTCTTACTACTTTTACCCACAAACGCCTCTATTACCTTTTTTCACTACTTTCACCCATAAACGCCTCTATTGCCTTTTTCACTACTTTCACCCACAAATGTATCTCTTTACTCAGCGAGCGCAGGGGTAACGTTTATATGGTAATGGAGGCGTTCATTTGGTAATTTACCATTTGAATGTGCTTTTTACCTTGCAAACACCATTCTTGCGTTCGTCGAGTAAAGTACACGTTTAAATGGTAAAATGGTCTTTTTCATGACCTTTACCCACAAACGTGTTTCTTTATTCAACGAACACATAGGCGACGTTTATATGGTAATTGAGGCGTTCATTTGGTAATTTACCATTTAAACGTGATTTTTACATTTCAAATACCATCCTTGTGTTCGCTAAGTAAAGTGCACGTTTAATTGCTAAAATGGCTTTTTTTCACTACCTTTACTCACAAACGTGTCTCTTTACAAAGGCAAACGCAAGGGTGGTGTTGGCGTTCGTTTGGTACTTTACCATTTTAAATGTGATTTTTACCTTCCAAACATCATCCTCGTGTTCACTAAACACCATCCTTGCATTAGCTAAGTAAAGTGCACATTTAAATGGTAAAATGACATTTTTCACTACCTTCACACACAAACGTGTCTCTTTACGCAACGAATGCAGGGGTGGCGTTTAGATGGTAATAGAGGCATTCAATTAGTAATTTACCATTTAAATGTGCATTTTATCTTCCAAACCTCATCCTTGCGTTTGCGGAGTAAAGCAAGCGTTGAAATGGTAAAATTGCATTTTTCACTACTTTTACCCACAAACGTGTCTCTTTACTCATCGAACACAGGGGTAACGTTTATATGGTAATGGAGGCGTTTATTTGGTAATTCACCATTTGAACGTGCTTTTTACCTTATAAACACCATTCTTGCGTTCGTCGAGTAAAGTGCATGTTTAAATTGTAAAATGACATTTTTCATGACCTTTACCCACAAACGTGTTTCTTCACCCAACAAACATTGGGGTGGCGTTTATATGGTGATTGAGTTGTTCGTTTGGTAATTTACCATTTAAACGTGATTTTTACCTTCCAAACATTATCATTGCATTTGCTAAGTAAAGTGCACGTTTAAATGGTAAAAGGGTTTTTTTCACTACCTTTACCTACAAACGTGTCTATTTACTCAGTGAACGCAAGGGGTGGCGTTTATATGATAATAGAGGCGTTCCTTTGATACTTTACCATTTAAATCTGATTTTTACCTTCCAAACACCATCATTACGTTCACTAAGTAAAGTGCACATTTAATTGGTAAAATGACATTTTTCACTACCTTTACCCAGAAGCGTGTCTCTTTACTCAACGAACACAGAGGTGACGTTTATATGGTAATGGAGGCGTTCATTTGGTAATTTACCATTTAAACATGCATTTTACCTTTCAAACCTCATCCTTGCATTCGCGGAGTAAAGTAAGCATTTAAATGGTAACATGGCCTTTCTCACTACAAATTTAATAATTTTATAAAATTTACTAAAGAAAGGATTTATAACAAATTCTCAAAAAATTCATTATAATAATACGATCCAACAAAAAGGACAAACGTGTCTCTTTACTCATTGATCGCGTGGGTGACGTTTATATGGTAATCAAGTTGTTCATTGGGTAATTACTTTTTAAATATGCTTTTTACCTTCCAAACACCATCCTTGTGTTCACGAAGTAAAGGAACCGTTTAAATAGTAACATGGTCTTTCTCACTACTTTTACCTACAAACGCCTCTCTTTACTCACTGATCAAACATGTGGTGTTTATATGGTAATCAAGTCATTCATTGTGTAATTACTATTTAAACGTGTCTTTTAACTTCCAACACTATCATGCCGTTCACATAGTAAAGTAACACGTTTAAATGGTAAGATAGTATTCTTACTATGTTTACCCACAAACATCTCCGTTGTTCCTTCGGTAAAAAAAAAAAGTTATTTAAGTAGTAATTGGAATGTTTTCTACTGCATTTACTAGAGTTGTACATCAGTTCAAAACAAATACAATTTTGCCAATCCGCATCCGATCCAATATAGATTTGATTATGAATTTTCCAATCTAATCCAATCACATTAGAGGTTTAAATCCAATCTGATCCAATCCAATTGATATTGGATTGGATTGAATGATTAGTTTTCATAATGGAAAAAAGTAGTCATGAAATATGAAACACATATTGTCAAGTTTAATATAATCCAATCCTATCTCACTATTTTCGTGGTTACTTACCCATTAAAAGTGGATATTACTCTATGAACAAACTTCCCTCATTCCTTGAGTAAGGGACGTTCTTCATTTCATCATGAATTGCAATGCTAAAGCATGGACTGAGAAGTCATATTGTATTCAACCAAGCAATTATACGCGTGTAATTGCATACATGGGTCGACTATTACATAAACTATGTACTATTGCATATACGTCTATGCAATTTCACGTAAACTACAACATATCATTGTCAACTTAAATGCAATTACCCATAAATTGCATACATAAGATTCATTAATGCATAACTTTTACGCAATTGCAAATATTGATTCACAAAGTCACTTCAACGAAAAAAGTTTACTGGAAACATCATACTTATATTGCAAATTTTTAAACTAATAATTGTATCAACAATAATATTATTAGCTTAAGTTGAAATATATATATGTAAATGTTGATGTGTCTTTGGGCCAACAAGTTGAAATAATGTACGGAGAATGAGAGACTTATGAAGTTTTTTTGTTGTCATTAGTTAGGAAGGAGATGGGGGAGTATTATATTGGGTTGCCTCAAGATTGTCTCTTACGATACGTGAATCAAACTTGGTGCCCTTGGGGAGTGAAAGGATTTTCACCTTATCATTAGGTGCAGAACAATTAAAGGGGTGCACAAGTATTGAAAATACACTTCAAAGAAAAGTTAAGAAATTAGACAAAGAGAAAACAAGAAGTGTAAGAGAGAGAAATTAGTAGGAATTCACTGAATGATGGAAAATAATAAGATCAAATATTGTCGATTGTAGATTCACAAAGTAAAAACTTTTCCACTCTTATATTTTGTGGTATTTTCTTATTTAGTCTTTTTCACAATATTTTTATTTTTGTAATCAATGATTTGGTAATAATCAGTTGATAATCGACAATTTTCAATTTTTTTATGTTTATTCAATTGGGTTATATATATATATATATAAGCGATAATCTATTTTAAACTAATCAAAATTACGATATTAATATCGTTGCTTCAAATATTAATAAAGCATTAAAACTTTAATTAAAAAAACTTAAATTGATTAATAACTCCAATTTAAAAAAATTAAAAAATTAAAAGAAAAAATTAAAATAAATAGAAGACTTCACCTCCCATTGCCCCACCAAAACAACAATTGTCGCCACCGCCCAGCCCATCAACCAAACCGCCACACCCCCTTTTCTTGCCGCAATTTCCATTCTCAATCCAAAAACCCTTCCACTTCCCCTTCTAAGAGGTTAGACTTCTCAATTCTCTGTACTTAAATTGCCAATAGAAATGAATTGTTATTTTTAGTTTCTCTCTTCCTTGTTTATTTTCCTTATCTCTGTTTTATAACTATCAGGCCCCATCCCCTCCCATTCTGGATATTGTCATATGTGTAAAATTGAAATTTTGGATTAAATTTGTTTAGGCTGTAGAAATCTGGAAATAGAGGAAGTGAAGAATGAAGAAGTTGAACAAAACATAAAAAAGAGGAATGAAGAAGATGAAAATAATTGAGATATTAAGGACATTGAAACTGCTTTGGGAACCAATAATTATCCTGGACCGTTAGATTAAAACATTATAATCAACCCTTCAAAGTTTGATGTATTGATACTTGAAAGTACATTAGAATTTTCTCTCACTTCAATATAATTTCTTTGTCAACATCAATATCAATGGTTTGGGGATTAGCAAAGCATTAAAGATTATAATTTCCCCTCAATTTCAATATATTGATTTACAATGCACAGAAAAACTCAAGAAATTATGACTTAATCAACCTAAACAATCTTATGATTAGGAAGTGATTTCAATTGTATTTAGTCAGACTTTCTACTTCGGCTTTCTCAGCAGCACAATGACACCCTCAACACACAAAATTCAATTATAAAATTCATAATAAAGTGCACCCAAAATTCAATTACAGGTTATGAACAATTCCATTTCCAAAACTTGTGCACACACAAGAGAGCCAATCTGGGTCGTCCCTAAATTTCTCGACACCTTTGTACAAAAAGCAAGAAATCAAATGGAATAATGATTTGAGAGCTTATATATCGCACGCCACTTGCTCCACCCCATTTCATGCAGACACTGGGGTTCGTTCTACGGGAACCTTTGTCGGGGAACTTTCCTTAAAACCTAACATCTTATTCAATGCGCCAACGTAGGCCTTCACGCTAGACACAACAATATCCACTCCTGCCCCAATTCCACTGGCACCAGAAGACAAAATAGAGATTTCCATACTGTTAACATGCAAGTAAATGAAAATATGCAAACTTGAAAACAAACAAACTTTTAGACACCGCACCTGAATGTCCGTTGAACTGTTTCTCCGGTGAGAGCATGAGTAGTTATATGACTGTTTTCCCCTCGGATCAAAACACGAGTAGTTGCTATTGCATCAATTCCTTCTGTGACAGCATTCATAGAGTACTCAAGGAGTGTTACTGGTTCCTGCTAGAGGGAGAAGCCAACTTCTTACAACACATGCAAATAATGTTGTTTCCCAATATAAAGAACAGTATAACAATTTCTCCCAAAAAAAAAAAAAAAAAAAAAAACCAGAACAGTTGGGCATTAAAAATATTTCAAACAAAAAGTACTACAATGTTCATCATCCATCATTCATCTTAGTTGACATAGATCCTCTGAACACAATAAACTCATCGGAGCATGCATGTCAACTCTGAAAATAGCCTTCAACAGCACACTATAGATTCCCAAGGTTCCATTATTATTAGTCTTACGGTAAGACTCTTACCAACCACCTCTTAACAAATTAAAGAAAAAGAAGAAAACTGATTGCAAACTATGACTCTTATTCCATTGACCGAAAGAAAGAAGGCTACATACTACAAAGATGACTACAAGATGAAAAAAATATAATACTTTAAAAAGGGAAACCCAGAAACCCTAAAGATGCTAAATAAATACCCTAATAATATTAAGTGAATCTAACCTAAAAGCAGTACAAGTGTAAAATGCAAACGTAAATATAATTGAAAGTTGCAAATTTTCTTATCGCACCTTTACAATGAGATCAACAGCCTTGTAAGCTGAATCCACTGGACCCGTTCCAACTGCACATGCCACATGTTCTCTCCCATCAGCATCAAATAATTTAACAGTTGCTGTGGAAAGACCAAGAGTTCCACAGGTAACCTGAGAATCCAATCCAGGTAAATTGGAGATTATTTCTTAAAACTTTAGAGGATCAGAAAATGAACAAGGTTGAAAACTATCTTGACAAACCTGTAAATCATGAAGCTTCCAGACAACTTCTGGCTGAAAAACTTCATCCGACACCAATGCTCTGAGATCTGCATCGGTTACTCTCTGTGACACAAAGAATTAAAATAAGAGTGCAAACAAGAATATCAGAACCAAAACAAAAATATAAATATGTTAAAATATAGACATGTTCCGGAGTTCATTCAGTTTTGCCTAAGTAAAAAATGGATCCTCTAAGAAAAAGTATTTCGTTTTGGTTCGACCTGTAATCATATGTGAAGTAGTAGACGGTATCAACTGGATGGTTTCTTTTTAGATTCAAATGTTTCAGAGTTTTGTTCTTCAAATTAAACTTTTACTATACGTCAACAAAAGAGAAACCCAGGAGATACAATAACTCATCTGATAGCCTCACTTTCTATTTGCACAATGAAATACAAATGCCTATCCAACGAGGTTAATGTCTTAATGGTGTTCCCGTAAGATATAATAAGCGGGGGGGGGGGGGGGGGGGGGAAAGCAAAGAAAAAGAAATCTATAATTCCATTGAGGTTTCACCAATGTTTAAACCGTTGGCCGATATACCAAAATATTGGCTAATATTTTAGTTTATGGGCAGCACCCACCTTGGTTAGGGTGGCTTCGCTTTGGTTTATTATTGTATCAGTGGAAACTCAGGTAAGCCTTCTCATCCTAGAATTTGACAAGTTAATATAGAAGGGAATCATACCCATGGAGTACACATAGGGAGAATATTACACCATTCAATTTACCTTTTTCTGGTCGGCTATTGCTTTGAAACGCCAGAATATAGTCTCAAGTTGATCATCAGCAAGTTCATAACCAAGCTAACAAGACCAAAGAAGAGCATAAGGGAAATGCAGGAGAGAAAATACCAAATTCAATTGATAAACCTTGCAAAAAATGAGAATCATTGTGTACCTCTTCAAGTCGCTTTTTCAAAGCATGGCGTCCACTACAAAAGAAAATTACACACAGAAAAGAGCAACACCAAAAAAAAATCACTATTTGGAGGGAGTGAAAGTGTAATACACACTTAAAAATAATAAGTAAATTCCAAAAAAAAAAAAAAAAAACAAAGAACACTTGAGTACCATACTTTTAAAAAAAAAATCAGGAAGTATCGTACATATTTAAGTCAAACAATGGAAATCCAAATGGTGCTTTTTATCTTATTGAATAAATGGCAAGGGCTTTAAGATTATTAATGAGCTCATTCCCAAACAAATTACAAGAACAGTAAGTTAAGAGGATATTAAATTTGAATCGAGTCAGGTTGATTACCACAAAATGACAACTCACATTTAAAAGAACAGCAGAATACATCCACAAACTTGTATTTGACGATTAACAATCAAATTTAACAATCTACCAAATCACAACTACTCAAACAGGTTTGGCATGGGCTGTCTGTGTGGCATCTTTAGCTGTTATGCCAGATCCTTCCCCCAACCCCAGGTTAAAAAATCTGAATACAATTGTATTCATCTGAGTGTCGCTGAAAACTGAAACAAAAGTAGTTGGAAGTTGGAGGTCCCAAGTCCTTTTTAAGAATTAAAAATAAAAACCAAAAGACTTAGCACCTCTTTTTGGTAACAATTTTCATTTTGTCTTTAATCAAAGATCTAGAAGGAAAAAACAAAAGGAAAGTGAGAAAAGAGATGACAGATGTAAGGGGGATGGGAATGTGTATGGAATCATGCATATGCATTGCCTCGTATCCCCTTTATAGCAAAGAAAAAAAAAAGAATATAAAGAAAAGAAAAATTCGAAAGAAATTTAACTTGTTGGAATCTTAACTTGAAAGAACTAACTAGTTGCAACTCACAAGCCAGAAGAGACGAAGCAAGAGGTTTAGGTCATCCTATTTGTGCATGGCAGACAATTTGTTTAAAAACAAAAAAGTACAACGAAACAGAAAAATTGAACATGATTTTGAAAGCCAAAAGTTAAAGAACAATCAAATCTGCAAAATAAAATAGAGCTGAAGATTGGTAAATTCAATTGTGACTCTCTAAACCAAATCATTAAGCTCTACAGGAAGTGCAACAATGAAATGTAAAAGTGAAAAATAACAGCATAACTTTTTGTGGGATCGTGATAAAAACAATTAAATTGGTCTCTGCACTCATAAACATGCTTAAGGGAACTAGCCACTGAGAGGGATGCTCTATTATGAACATCATTGCCTGTTTATAATCAGCCTCACTATATCAACAATGTGATAGCTAGCTTCACAAACCATGGCTCACTTACGCTAGGGATAGCAAATACAATTCTCAAGATTCAGTTCACACCTCAGCCACCAAGCATGTGGAAATTAATAAATTATTCCTCAATAAAATGTTTATTAATCATTCTATAGGAGGACAGAGCTCTTATTTTTCTGCATGTCATTTTCAAGAACACAAGAAACCACACAGGAAAAAAAAATTCATCCCACAACTTAGAATTACCATAATAAAAGACATTATACCTAAGCTTCCCGAGGACAATACCGGCTTCATTGGACCGTTCATACCCAATATCTTCAGGAGATATAATTTCATATGTACCTTTGTGCTTGAGCATTCCATCCTACAGATCAGAAAGACTATTACAAATACATAATAACAAATTCAATGTATAACCAACTGAAAATATGGAAATTAGCAAAGACTTTTAAAATTGAAAAGAGTGAACAAGCAATATGAGTAATGTAAATGATAAGCCAACAAATAGAATATATCCTTTCAGCTGGAACTTAAATGACAGCAACCTGATGGATACCACTTTCATGTGCAAAAGCATTTGCTCCAACAATAGCCTTGTGTGGCTGCACATGCAACCCAGTATACTCTTCGACCTAAACAATCAAAACATTGAGTAAGAAACGCCATTCAAAAGGACTCATGGTAATGAAGGAATAACAGGTTGACGTCCAAAAGAAGTTAAACAAAATAAAAGATACCATCTTGCTTGTTATATAGATATGCCGAGCATTGATCCCGGTATAAAGCCCCCCAAGCACATGATCCCCACGACAATCTAAGGTCATGACAACCTGCAAGTTATTCAGTTAAAAATGTCATTTAAAGGAAAACGAGAAGAAACAATGTGAAGAGTAACACCTGCAGAGGAAGCTTTAAGAATTGAGTGATACAATACAGAAAAATGAAAATAAAACATATTTGGAAAGAATTTTTTAGCTTCAGTTTCATTTCCTAACGAAGAATGCAAATGACACAGAACCAATAGTTTTGATACCAGTATACATGGGAAAGGAACAAAATAATCATAGAATTTCTGAATACAGTTTAGTGACCAAATGGTTGAGCAACTCCCAAGAGGCTAGAAATATGTAGCAGCAAAACTTCAGAAGACTTATCCAAACTGTATCCATATATGATATGAATAACTCTGTAATATTTTGGAATACGTAACAGAATCTTCGTAACTGAAACCAAAATATCAAAATGAAATCATGGAAACATAAGTTTCCAATATTCTCAGTCACCGATTGATGCATACTGGATCTATCACAATATGAGCCCCTTTAGCATAGAAAAAGACTAAACAATTTAAAAGCATAGTTTCCAATATTGAATCCAGAACACATCTCCTTAGAAAAATATTGTTATTAGCAAGTCCTTGAAGTATCATTTCTATACTTGTAGATGCTCGTACAAAATGTTTAAAGGGCTTGCAACTCAGATAGCTATCTGGTTGCAGGACGCTTAGTTAGTTTCAGGTGGCATGGAATTCAGGCAAAGTGGCAAAAAAGAAATTTGAGACAAACCACAAAGCATCTGGTGGCCAAAAAGTTAGGGAGGTAAGAGGGTCTAGGGCCTTGAAAAGATGACACAAAAAGAGAGTCATATGAGTTTGAGGCTGGAAATACATAAAACAACAGAAGCAGGTATCATGACAAATGACACTCTAAAGCATTGAAGACTTGAAGCATTACTGTATTTCAAAAACTAGCAAAAGTAGATATGCTGATAACAGATCATCAGTCCACAAATAGAAACAACTCCATGGAATAGGCGAGAATTTATCTCATAGCTAGACATCTTCGAGGTGTTATTTTCTTGCAGACAACATAATATCAAACTGGATTGATTCGAAATCAGGCTCATAAAAAGGACTTATTCTGAAATTTTGCTTTTTTCACATTCGAAATTGCGCAAAATAAACTTGAAAGTATGCAATCTTATGTGGCTGCAGAAGCAAAACCTCACCTCCTCTAATGAAGCATTCCCAGCCCTTTCACCAATGCCATTGATTGTTACTTCCAGTTGCCTAGCACCTGCACTTGCCCCCTGAACATGGATGACATAAGATGTGAGTGCATGTTTTCATTAACTACACGCCTACCAAAACAAAACCAAAAAAATTAGCAAAACATAGCATACCGCTATAGTATTGGCAGTAGAAAGTCCAAGATCATTTTGGCAGTGAGTTGAAATGATAACATTCTGAATCCCAGGGGTATTAGATTTTATGTCAGAAATCAACTGACTATATTCACTTGGCACGTTATAACCCACAGTGTCAGGAATGTTCAGAGTTGTTGCTCCAGCCTTTATAACTTCACCCAAAATCTGATACAAAAATTCCCTATCGGATCTGGTAGGGTTTGGGCCAAGAAAACAAAAGACATTTATTATTAAAAACAAAAGAAAATGAAATGGATTAAATAGAAATCGATAATTGAAAGGACTGAAAGAAGTTTACAAATCATGATATGGACAAATAGGCTCAAATAGCAAGTCACAATAAAAAAATATACAATCAAATTAATAGAAAGATATCCATATGAAAGGGAATATATTAATGACAAGTTTATATGTGGAACAAGTACAAATTTTACAAAAGTAAAGAAAACAATATGGCCTAAGTGAATGGAGGAGTTGAAAATGGTGCCTGTCCTCCCCCAGATAATTACGTACAGTTTGCTCTTTAGCATCGGAACACTTTCCACATTCTCATTATTTGACCAGAAAACAAGAAGGAAGGCCAACTGACCTCTGATGTCCTTGCTGGTCAGATACATAACATACTTCAAAAGTAAAAATTTAAAATTATGGTCATGCTTAAAAGAATACCAGCCTTTATAAACCTATGAACAGGTGACAGCATGTAACATAGATTCCATGAGAATCAATTATTAGGTCATATAAAATATTCACTAGCTCAAGAAACAATTTGTCAGCTTGCAGGCAAGCAACAACCACTAGCCATCATCCTCAAACTTGAATTAATTTCAATTCTCCTCTAATTGGTAGCAGTAAAGTAAAAACAGAACAGGATTTGATCCATCAGGTACCACCAAACATTAGATGACATCTTGATATAACTATTACAAGCTCTGACCTTATGGCCAACAGCCAATACCACCCTAAATTCTTACCAGTAATGCCAAGGTCAGTATCCATGTTTCCTACATCTGCAGTAGATATTTTCTAAACATATACTATCTAAGCCTTTATTTTCTAATTTTTTGTGAACGAAGGGGGGTACCATTTCTCACTTCAGTTATATAAAACGCAACCTTGCAAAACCCTTAAATGTAAGAAAAGTTGTACTAATTAGTCGGGCACGATTTCTGAAGTGTCAACATAGCACATGCAGAGTAATATATATAGTGTGCATCTGAATATATAAATTGCAGTAATTTAAAGGTTATAACCCATCACTATAATACATTATAAATTTACAAAATTGCAGAAATGATGGCATCACCATACAATTTACATAAAGGCTAGAAGTTAGTAACTCATAGTTTTCTTTTTATAAGATAACTCAAATTTCTAGTTTTTCTTTTCCTAAGAAACCAACCAAATAGGCATTCCATACATAAATTCACAAAATTACAGAGAGAGAGAGAGAGAGAGTCAAAACAAAAACCTACCTCCCAGCATCTTCAGGACTAAACTCAACATCATCACAACCCAAGCTCCTGGCATAACTCACCATGTCCCTTGCAATCTCAACCACCTGTTCCTTAGTCTTCCTCAGCTTATACTCCATATGAATGGCACTGGTCGCAATAAAAGTATGAATCCTGGGCCTTTTGGCGCACTCCACGGCATCCCATGCCCTCTTAATATCTTTCTTATTGCACCGCGACAACCCACATATCACAGGCACATAACCATCCTTGTCAACTGAATTCCCAACCTCCTTCGCAATCATCTTTACAGCCTCAAAATCATCATTGGACGCCGCGGGGAACCCTGCCTCGATTATGTCAACTCCAAGCTTTGCGAGCTGCCGAGCAATGTCGAGTTTTTCTTTGGAGGTCAAGGAGGCGCCAGGGGACTGCTCACCATCACGGAGAGTGGTGTCGAAGATACGGACATAGTTGGGATCGGAAATGCGGTTGGGGATGTAATCAGGGCGGCGAGCAGCCTTAGGGTTAGTGCTTTGGGAGCAGAGAATGTGGGGTTTGGACTGGGGTTTAGAGGTGGTGTGGAGATGGGGAGTGGAAGTTAAAAATGTGGGCCTGTTTCGGTTGAGCAAATGTGAGCGGAAGAGAAGTTGGGTTTGGGAGCTCTTGGAGATGTTGATCGAGGACATGGAGCCTGGTGTTGGTAAGACTTGATGGTGTGTGCAGACAGCTGCCATGGTGAAGGGGGAGAGGGAGACGGGGACAGAGAGAGTAGACAAACCAACCCTGAGAGACAAAAATGAAAAGATTCAAATTAGTGGGGATTGTGGGTAAGTGTACTTGAATTTAACCTAACGGTTACGGTAAGCCTACTAATCAAATGGCTCTGTTTTATAAAACAGATGTCAGCAAATATGAAAGGGTACTGAACTGTAAAGCTCAAATACCAGCAAAAGTGTTCCTCACAGAAAATCAACTGCAAACACGCTGAAAGTTTCAATTTTTATAATACTTTAACATTGATTTAAATATCTTGAGATGTTAAGCAGCACATCAATAATGGAGGAGCCAAGGTGGGTTGGGGGCTGGGACTTAACAAAACACCAAAAAGAAAATTGAAGATTAAAAACAAAGCAACCTCAGACTTACATGCATCAAACCCCACACACAAGACACGAAAACCCCAGGAAAACATCGTTGCAATAACCAGAGATAAAGAAATAGTGCAGAAAAACAAAATGGCAGACCTCAACAAAAAACCCAAAAAGAACCAGGAAAAAAGTTCAGAGAATAAAAAGAACAAAATCATAGCATACCTATTGGAAGATGAAAAAGAGGAGGGATTTGAAAGACAAAAAAGAGAGACTGAAAAAAGGGGAGCTTGAGCAGATGAGGAAGAGGACTCCGGATATGAGAGTTGTGTTTCTACACGGGTCAGTTGGACTGTGCTTTGGAGGGTGGTCCCATTTCTTTATTAATGTAACCAAAAAAGACAAGAGAATCTACCCATTTGAAGAACCACCTAATCTTCTAAAGTAGAAACCAGAATATTATAATCTCAGTCAATGAACATTAAAGGAAGATTGAAGAATAAGCATTAGAGTTGTACCAAATGCTGACACATTACAACTATGAGAAGAGAAGAGAAAGTTGAAGAAGAACAAACTTGTAGGGAAGAGTTGAGCGCTGAAATCTTCTTGAAGAAAAGACCTTTAGTGCTGTTCAAGCCTTCTTAGAGCCACTGGGTTTGTTGTTGTTGTGGGTCTAAGGGTTTTTTCAGCTGCAGATTCTCAGTGGAGTGAGAAGAATTTCAGGCTATCTCAGATTCACATTTGGCGGCTGTATCAGGAAGGGAGGAAGGGCGAAAAACCGTGATCCTTTGTTGTTTTCTTTTCAGTCGAGATCACTTTGACTGTGAATTTCTTAATTAAAAAATTAAGATTTTTTTCGTGGCCGAGAAATTGTTACCTCATTTAAATTGATTTTTTTTAATATGAGAAAACGATATTCTAAATAAATATAAAGTACGGGAAGGAAAGGGGAATATTCAAGTCCTCTTTGAAATGTGCGTATCCAAGGGGCAAATTATTGTTTTTTAAAGACATGATAAGGGATAAATTTGTACTTGACCAAAAAAAAAGATAAGGGATAAATTTGTAATTCTGATAAGAAGTAAAATTGAGTGGGTATGTTTATGAAATAAATGGGTTCAAAACTTCAAATAGACTATTACCCTACCCCCTTCGGCTTGCTTCTGGTACCTTCCTCTTCTTCTCCTTGCTCTCCCAGTCAGAAAACACTTCAGCAGAATCATTCCGAGGCCGATCACAAGCCCTTCCGTACATCTCCATTCTATCTCTCCCACTCCCTCTCCGAGCTAGTGTGCTTTAAGTGCTTCAACAATGGCGACTTTGATGCAGAAAATTAAGGACATCGAAGATGAGGTATTTGCCTGTACTGCAATCTCTGTTGTAATTTTTCTGCGAATGGAAAACCCTAGAACATTCTATATTTTCCATTTGGTCAATGGAAACTAAAAGAAAGTGAGGGGAAGCGTAAAAAAATTTAGCTTTATCATTTCTTTGATGCTTAGGGCTTTAATAGCTAAGAAAAAAAAAATCGAACAATATGTAAATAGAAGAGGGAAACATATTTTTTGTCATAGTTCTTAGGGTCTTTTAGATTTGTTAATTTCCAACAGTTAGAAATTGTCTATGTCCACTCAACTCCAATCAAGGAAAATACGATAACAAAAAATTGAAATTTTGAGTTTGGCTTTTGGTTCTTTTAATGGATTTCCAAGATTTTTAGACTGAATTTAAATTGAGGGCTCTCTGCTGATTGTTTATTTTGAAGATAACAGTTTTAGGAAACAAAATTTCATATCTTTGTTTCTGTTTTTCTTCTTTCTTGTGTATTTTTAAAACTACATGATTAACAGTCCCAGTTTGATTTTATTGAATAGCTGTAGGTCCAGGTTTTCGTGCTTTTGATTTATTACTTCTCAATCAACTGTTTGAAATGCAGTTATTGTTTTTGAGGTGCTGCTTCTGGATATTGCATATTCCTTTATTGACTTGGATATTAATAGTTCTTTGTTTTTTTCTTATTACTTGCAGATGGCTAGGACTCAAAAGAACAAGGCCACTGCCCATCATTTGGGCTTGCTGAAGGTAAATATTCTTGTCCGTTGTAATATTTGCCATTAAATTGCTGTTTATGATTTCATCCTTTGACAGAACTGATCCAGATGTAACTTGGTCATTTGTTGCTAGGCTAAACTTGCAAAGCTCAGGAGAGACCTACTTGAGCCTCCATCAAAAGGTGGTGGTGGTGCAGGTGAAGGTTTTGATGTCACTAAAAGCGGAGATGCAAGAGTTGGTTTGGTGGGTTTCCCTTCAGTTGGGAAATCTACACTGCTGAACAAATTAACAGGGACCTTCTCAGAGGTAGAGAACTATTGATTAATCTCCATCTGTGCAAAATCTGTATGAGGCAAATAAATTTTTTTAAGAGAAAAAGAATTATTTGCCGAAGTATGTTAGGCATGGAAGCATATAGATTTTGATTGAGATTACTTATGATGTTTAATCTGTTGACACGTCTATAGTATTGGGTCAAAATTAAATTTCTAATTTTCTGTGCAATCTACTGGGATTCATTGCCTGGTCTCCTTATTTAGAGATCCTCAATCAATGTCATTGCCTGAAGTACATTTTTTTATTTATCATTGTCTTATGTCTTGTAAGGATGGTATTGCATAGAAACTCCCAGCAAATGTAATTTAGGATCGGCGGATTAGAACTATGCGTAGAAATCCTTTGTAATTTGGTTTCATTTGCTTTAAAACCCTGGGATTGGGGGTGTTAGGCATTCCTGTGTTTGTGTCTGATATCTACATATGTGATAAAACCTAAATGCTTGTTTACTTTGTGAAACCTGAATGTTTTTATTGTTATTCCTTCCTTCATTGTGCGGCCATGCAATAATTGTGGGTTGCCAACTAGAATTTTAAGAAAATCCCTGATATTCTGAAGACCATGTAATGTTTTTGTTTACAGGTTGCTTCCTATGAATTCACAACCTTGACTTGCATCCCAGGTGTGATCGTGTATCGAGGTGCAAAAATTCAGGTAGTATAATTTGCAGTATTGTTATCTCTGTTACATTTAGCTATATACTTTAGAAGGAGAAACAAAATTCTCTTATCTCAATGTGGCTGTGTGTATACATGCATATGTTAATTCATACATCTAAGCATGCGTGTGTAGATATAATAATATATTATAATTTTTTATTGTCTCACAGTTATCAACTTCCTCTTTTTGTTGTCTTTTCGTCAATTCTATTCTTTTTTTGAATGTGTAATGTTGATAGAGATTTGACAATTGAAAATAAATTGTGCATGTTTTCAATGTGTTTAAACTTTGTATTTGTATTTTTCCAAAAATTAAATAAGTAAAGCAAAGGTTTCATGAATGGTGAATCATCACCTTACGTAAAAGTAAAGATAAAAGACCAGTTGCTGAATCAATCCCCAACCTGTCGCACTCCCTCCTTTTCTCCCTCTTCCACCTTAATTTCCTGGACTCCTTAATTAAGTTAATGCTGTTTATGTAGATTTCTGTTACCTTTTTCTTCTTTTAATTATTCTTTTTATCATGTTTACCTTTGGGAAGTCAATTTCATCATATTATATGCTTTTTATCATAATTACATCATTTTTCACCATTATAGGTTGGTAGCCACCATTTTGAACTTATGCATGGGATGGAGGGATACGTACATAAATTAGGGTAACTATGTGTGCTGTGTCAAAACATGGCCTTAATGTTATAGTTTTATTCAAAATGGCTGTACTGGATTTTATGGAAGATGTGCTTCCAAAACATGATACCAAATTTTCCCCTGTTGAGACTGGTTCATTTGTTTCCCTTATTGTCAGTTTTGATTCTTTAACTTTTGAATTTCATACTTTAATTTGCAGTTGTTAGATCTACCTGGAATTATTGAGGGTGCTAAGGATGGAAAGGGTAGAGGAAGACAGGTAATGTGTGATATTTGTTCCACATTGTGCTACCCTAGCATGCTGAGGATTTATTTCAATGCACTTATTTCTTATAGTCATTTTTGTTTTTGATATCTGCATTCTGCTGTTAAATCCCAGCACCGATTTGATAATGTTTCTCTCTCTCTTTTTCTTTTTTTAACTATCAAGTGTGAAATGAGAGAAGAGAAGAGAGACGAGAGGTGACGAAGTATGAAAGATTTGAAACTAAAAACTAAAACTAGAACCCTTATAACTGTTTGTAGTTTTAATTATATCTTAAACATCATCTTTTGCATTTTCCTTCATCCCTCCCTAACTTCTCTCACCTCTTTCTCCTCTACCTCTCCCCTCTGTCCTCTCCCCTCTCACTTTTCAGTTTCCTGTTCTCTTTCTGTTCTGTCAGTCCTTTTCCCAAGCAATGATCTCATATCCAAATTACATATTCAATTTGATTTCTCCAATTAGGAGCCTTTTATAAACTTCATGGTTGGTCAATGAAATTTTATATTTGGCTAGAAAATAGATTTTACAAGTTACATGCTTATCTGATAGAATGTGCAGATTCTCCAGCATTATCTTTTTGAGATATTTTGTTCATGTTTAAATGGGCAATAACTCTTGTGCAATATGGGTATTTTACACCACCACAGTGGCATGTTTGTTTGACATGCTTACTACTGGACATGAATGTGACAAACATGTTAGAGAATGGGAATTTACAATCCCCTGCATATCTTCTCTTAGGTCCTGGAGAATGTTACTACTAACTGTCTTGAGTTAAACTTAGGTATACGTAGAGGTCATGTTTTTGACATGCTTGCAGCTCAACATAAAACTGGGCAAGCATGTCGTACAATGCTCAGACGTGTCAATACCCCGCCAAGTCCGTGAAAACTAGGTTATATTATACAGGCTGCTGGGCAAGGACCTGAACGAGTGTTTGGTAATGTATAGATGCTCCTATACACTCAGCGGCTCAGTTTTCCATGCAATTTTTTTTTATACCGTATGTGGTTAGATGGATAAACCAAACAATTGCTGAATAAACAAATGACCGATATTGTCTCCTTCCATATTGCCAACAATTCCAATGGTTTTTGGTCATGGAAGTTTATAAAGACATTTTATAACATACTTTTGCGAAGACCGACCTTGTATATTTTGCACCTTTTCCAGTTGTAAAAGATGCTTGAGATATTTTTCCCTTTTGGGTATGAATGGTATTTATATGATTTGTGTGATGTGTTATACTAATCAAGGCTTGAGATATGGCAGAGATTGTTTGGAATACAGAAAATGAGTTGTTTTTTCCTTCCTGGGTTTGTGTCTGTGCTTTTTCCTTTCTGGGTTTGCTTTTCAGCTTATTGAACTTTCATGTCATCCAGGTTATCAGCACTGCTAGGACATGCAATTGCATTTTAATTGTTCTTGATGCAATAAAGCCAATAACTCACAAGCGTCTAATTGAGAAAGAGCTTGAGGGATTTGGCATAAGGTAATCTATGTGGTTAACTCTGTATCTGGTCTGCATATGTTTGTTATTTTGTTGTAGTTTTAACTGTGTGTTATATGATTTATCAGATCTTATGCATTGGTCAAGACCATCATGCCTTATAAAACATCAGAGGATCAAATGATCTTTTAAGTTGGTTGTACCTGTACATTTCATCTACATCATATAAACTTTTTTTTCAAGTTTGAAATATCGGTTGACCAATGTGTGTGCGTGTGTGCGTGTGTGCATGTGTGTATTTTCTAATTTCTTGTATGAAATCTTCCTGGGAATTACATCCTAGGGTGCACATTTCGTGTGGATGATGTAGTGTTGAATTAGCTGGTACAGACTTGTCTGGATTTGAAACTCGGATATCTTCAAATGGTTTAGTAATGTATGCTGCCTCTTCAGTGCTTTTCTTTTTTGGTAAACAGTGGAAGCTGTTCAGCTTTCTGTTATTGCCATGGAATATTTCAATTACCTATATTCTTTTGCAGTAAACACCATGTTCCATACTTGTTACAATTTATTTTAGTACATACACACACAGATACTTAAAAATGTTTGTATGTGTGTGCAGATTTATATATATGTAATCTTCGTCACTCACTATCTGGAGACTTTACACGTACATTCTCGTCCTAGATAGTTTGTACTTCTTATAATGGATACTTGCTTACTCTGAGCAGGTTAAACAAGGAACCACCTAACCTGACCTTCAGGAAGAAAGATAAGGGTGGGATTAATTTCACGTCAACAGTTACCAACACACATCTGGATCTTGATACTGTGAAGGCAATATGTAGTGAATACAGAATTCACAATGCTGATATCACTCTTAGGTTTGATGCAACTGCTGATGACCTCATAGATGTCATTGAAGGCAGTAGGATATATATGCCTTGCATCTATGTTGTAAACAAGATTGATCAGATTACACTTGAAGAGCTTGAGATTTTGGATAAACTTCCTCACTACTGTCCAGTCAGGTAATTTTTATTTATGACCAAAATTATAATTTCATAGCAGATTATTGTTGCAACACCTTAGTAGGAGTATTTGAAATTTTCAGATGTTCTATCTATCTCCCCTTCAAGAGCTTGAACCTCTGTATTATGATTGAGATATAACATGTTGGAAACTCTAATTAAAAATATTAAAAGCCTGTTAGAGGAATTCTACTAGTGCCAAAACATTACCGCCAGTGGACATTTTCAACAATGCATTAAATTTTAGAATTTTCTAGAAAAAACATTGCATTTAAAGTTTCTACAAATTAAGAAGCATTGTAGTTTTCAATATAAGATTAATTAAGCATCAGGCTTAGTGTTCAAACATTATGCAGTTGTACAAAGCATGACATAAGGAATAAGGTATTTTACAAATTCAAATAAATAGCATACAGCTTGTAGTCATTGATCCAATTGGACTTGGATTGTGTAGCACCTGTGTGTCATTCTTTGGATTTGTTTTTCCGCTGCATTGTTTGTTACTATATTGCTGCTGTTTGTTTCTTGTAACTTTTTACCGTTTTCTGGTATTATTTGGTTGGTTCACATTTCTGAAATTACTGTGTAGTATTTAACTTTAATTGTGTAATTTTCCATGACTGATCTGCAGTGCTCACCTGGAATGGAATCTCGATGGTTTGCTGGAGAAAATATGGGAGTATCTTAATTTAACTCGCATATATACAAAACCTAAAGGGATGAATCCAGACTATGAAGATCCTGTGATTCTGTCGTCTAAGACAAGAACGGTTGAGGATTTCTGTGAACGGATTCATAAAGATTTTATTAAACAATTTAAGTAGTAAGTACCTCTCCTAAATTTTTTTTATTTTTATTTTTGAGTGGAAATGATAACATGTAGTCTGACAACAGAAAAAGGTACTTGAGGCACCTGTCTTACCATCTGTGGAAAAGTAGAGCTATAAAGTGGATATAGGCTTCAACTTTTGTGTGGGCCAGATTACCTATAATACCACGTGGTTTCTATTCTTGAGATGTGTCCTGAGAGCACTGTTGTATGCCTAATTGTTTTGAGCTTGTTTCCCCATCATTGTTCATGAAAGTTAACTTCGAGCTTCTGTTGCAGTGCTCTGGTTTGGGGGTCAAGCGCGAAACACAAGCCCCAAAGAGTTGGCAAGGTTGATTTTTAATCTCTGTTCTCATATCTTCGATTTGCTACTACTTGATTTGTGACTTATTCACAAACATTCGATTTGTTGATTAAGTTGCATGTTTGCTACTTTGACACAACAGGAGCATCTCCTCGAAGATGAAGATGTTGTTCAGATTATCAAAAAGGTGTGAATTGGTGGGAAGTCAGAAATCCTTGTAACCTTAGCATCAGGATGTCATTTACAAGACTAAAGCTTTCGAGATAAGGCTTTTCTCCCCCAGCTCGCAGTCGTCTGTACTTTGTAGCCCATACAGCACTTTTTCTCTATTGTCCGGCTTTCTTAGGTGTTTTAAGGGTAGGCAGAACTTGAGGCAGCTTGATATTTAAACATCATAGGGCACGTTTTTTTGGTAAAGCTAATTTTTGGTCATCTCAACATTTGTTTAGTTTGTATTAGTAATGTCATCTGTTACCAAATTGAGTGGTCGCATATATCGAATAAACTAATTTAAATTCGCAGAACTTGGAATTTAAATTCGCACTTGCATATTGAAGTTATAATCCAAACTCAACTTTTCATGCCCATGTGCTAATTGTGGATGTACTACTGCATGAATGTAATTTTTGAATGGCATGTTTACTAATCGGGATGGATATGACAAGAAAGGGAATTATTCCAATTCCGCTTTCCTAACACAAAGAATCCAAAAATATGTAGGTTCCGCGGAAAAATCAGTAATGCAATACCCTCAAAACTACGAATTGAATCAATCAGGGGATCAAGTAGGGTAAAAAAGCAGTTCAATACACAAGGCTGAGTCAGGACCCAAAAAAGATGGAAGTTATTTAGGTGGCAGAAGATCAATGGACGTAAAATAACAAAAAATAATGATTGGATAACACATCGCATTTTGGATATCTTTATGAAATTGTCTATATTACAGCTTAATTATCACTTGAAGTTCTAACAAACGTTATCAGATTGAGTTAAAAACATGGATTTTCACCATCAGAGGTTCGTCCAGAATACTTAGTTGCGTCATTTGTTATACGTCTTGAGGTTTATGAAACTATCAATTATCATTTTTTATTTTCTAGTGAACTTCGGATACATTTTGTGATAAAGACCCCTTTATAATAGGGAGATTCATATTATACCTAATATAGGAGCACAAATCATTAAGAAAAAACCATATATGAAATGGACTTTAGAAACACACCCAAAAGCCCATTTACAACATAACAAAAATGCTTTTAACTTCTTTTAAATTACAAAACTGTCATTGATTTCTTAAAACAAATCCAACCCCAAAACCTCATAGAAAAAACCCAAAATACTCAATAGGGCATCAAAGTAATTAAATAATCAAAATTAAATTCAATAGGGCCAGCTATCATTTTTTGGGTTTTTTTTGGTTTGTTTATAGAAATTAAATGGTGTAGGGTTTATTTATAGTTTTAGTGCTAAGAATGGGTATATGACTAAATATCTCTTTATGGTATCCAAATTTTCAATATTACTTTCCAAATGTGTCTATTCAACTGTTTTTCATACAATGTCAAATTTTACAGTTCCAAGCGAAAATAATTGGTTCAATGATCAACTTACTAGGACTTATCTTATTCTAATCCAAATCTTAGACCTAAGTATGGCCCAAGAAGGGAGGGAGACAGATGCACAGTGTAGAAACTGCAGTCCCTCTCACCTAAGGTCCTAAAAATGAGGTCTTGTAAGGTCCTCTTTAATAACAGCCCTTAGATTAATCTAACGACACTCATAATTAATAATTTTATCCCTCCCTCATAGTCCTTGTCTTACTCAAACGCCCATTTATTTTGTTTATAAAAAAAAAAAAAGAGAAAAAAGAAGGGATACACACTTCGTCTTCCAGCTTCTCTGCACGACCTTTTCTTGATTACGTATCCCTATCTCGCTTTCTTCTTCGCATCTACTGCAATCTTCTTTGTCTCTTGGAGCATTTCTATATTCTATGTAATTTGCAAATTGGTCTTTTCTAACTCAAACGAACTCATCTTCAAATTTAGATTACATATTTTTTGCTTTTTTCACAGTTTATATGATGGAACAACACTACTATTAACTAATAATAGTAGACTTATCTAGTGTTCCCCCCTATTTGTAATTGGTGTTTATCACCCTATTTCTGGTACATAAACACCACTAATAGTCACGGATATACGTAGAATGTAATGTTATGACTTTCATTATCCCTATTTCTAGTAATGAAGCAACATTAATAGTCACGAATAAACGTACAACGTAATGTTATGACTCATTTTACCATTTGTGGTTAGGTAATGCCTTTGTACTTTGTTATTAATTATTTGTAATTCGAGAATACTTCTCATAACTCTTTTGTCACTAAATTATATTCAATAGAAATTACTACAAATGTTCAAGTGAAGGAATAGTGACAGAGGCTGCTGAGGTTTTCGTAGATGGCTAAAGTCTGTCCTCAACTAAACAAACTACATTAGTTGCAGATGTCGTGTATGTAACTTTTGTTACCGATAAACGACAATGGAATTTGGGGTTTTAGTTAATTTTAACTTAACTAAATTTATCCATTAATTATAAGGCTAATACATTTTCACTATTAATGATCTAAGTTAAGAGGAGAGACTCTACTTGTATTGGTATCAAATTCTCTCACTTAAATTCATTTAAACGAAATATACAAGAGGATTGAGGTTCAATACACACGCCATACATGGAGTGATATGTTAAAAGTTAATGAAGTGACAAAAACTGAAACTAGGGTTGATTTTTGAAGGAGTCGGATCGGTTCGGAATTAGAGGATTTCAATTCCATTTCAAAAAAATTCAGAATTTCAACATCCGTTCCAATTCGGAAACTAGGAATTTTTGTGTGGAAATTTTTTTAAAAATCATTGAAAATCTTAAACATATCTAATGTTTTGAAAGGTTAAAATTGGGTCAAAATTGAAAAATCATACAAGAAAGCTCAAAGAACTATTATATGTTGTTATCATTTATGGAATAGCTCGTCTATATCTATTTCGGAACTTTCGAATCTTAGAAGGACTCATCAGTTATCAACGGCACTACTCGGCCTATTGTGAATGATGATAAGTTCTTTTATGCTGATATTTGTGAGGAACTGGAGGAGTATTGCAGGAATCCGTGGAGCAGATGGAATGCTGTTTTGAGACAAAAACATTTCAATACACCTTAGGCAGTCATCTCTGTCATTGCAGCCGCTCTTCTTCTCACACTAACCCTTACTCAAACCATCTCCTCTATTGTCCTGCATTAGCTAATCATTTGAGTTTTTGATTTGGGCAGATTCTGGTTTTCTTATAGTGACTGATCTTTTTTAGGCTTGAGCTCTTAAATGGAACCTCAGGCTTTATAACTGCTGGTATTCGTAGCTTTTTACTATATAATGGTTACTAAGTAGGGAGTTGTGGATTGAGGTATGAGTGTTTCTCTTTATGTTTTTGTGTTTTGTTGATCTTCATCAATCATCAATATTCTTGTGTTGTTGTGTGATCTTTTATTTGTCTATGCAGGTGCCAAAGACTAGAATAGGCCAGACAAAAAGCTCAACCCGTTAACAAGATAGATTCATCGGCAAGATGTTTTAGTTATCATTATTAGGAATCGTATTAGCTTTTATGTGAATTCTAGTGCTGTATATTTCACTCCTTGGAGCTATGCCTACCAGGGTGTAGATGGAACTAGTTGCAACACTCAGAAGGCTGCATCCCAAACAGTGTCCATAAACGGGTACGAGGATTAGCGTATAGACATATACATAGACTCCCATACAACGCTCCCAGGCAATAAGCTTCCATCAATAGATGATCGACTAATTGTAAACCAGTCAATACACTCAGCCAGATTCATTGCGGCATTTTATGTTTGCATAGATAATGTATGCACTTAAGAAATGTATTAAATCTTTTTTATTTATTATCTAATATCGTTGCATGCTATTTGTTGGCGAGTAGAATATATCCTATTCTATTTGGGTTTTATTTATTTTTCCTTTTGTATAGATATTATGTAATTAGGATTCCACTTATTTCCTAATTAAACCCTACTAGGGTTTGTAACCTGTATTATAAATACCTCCTTTCGGAGAATGAAATAAATCTGAAAATATTCTACCATATTGTTTGACTTGGTATCAGAGCCGACTTTCTGGTGACCTGTGTGTGTTGTGCCCACCCGTGTTCTACTGTGTGCCCTAATTTCTTTTAGGGTTCTTGTGTCTGTGCCTTTGCCGTGTTCTGCTGTGTGCTCTGTCGTGTTTGTACCTCTACTGTGTTCGTGCATCTGCCTCTACTGTGTTTGTGCCTTGTGCTCTGTCGTGTTCGTGCCTTTACTGCGTGCCTCTACTGTGTTCGTGCATCTGCCTCTACTGTGTTTGTGCCTCTGTTGTCTTCGTGCATCTGCCATATTTGTGTCTGTGCTGTGATCTGTTGTATACTCTGCGTGATTTGTTGAGTTTCTGCTACAATCATGGGTGATAATTCCATTGTTGGTGTTGCTGCTGCTTCTGCAAATTTGCGTGTTTCTGACTTTATTCCAGGTACTGGCTCTAATACATGGATAATTGACACTGGTGCTTCTGATCATATGACTTATGATGCTAAATTTTTTGATGAGTTGTCTAGTAATACCCGTGACTCATACATAACTAGTGCTAATGGTTTGCCCTCTCCAATTACTGGCGAGGGCACCATTTCTCTCACCCCAACTCTGTCCTTGTCTCATGCGTTATTAGTTCCCAATATCCATTGTAACTTGTTATCTGTTGGTCGCTTACTTGATACACTTAATGCTTCTGCTACTTTCTATCCTACCCATTGCTCTTTTCAGGATCTCAAGACTCACGAGGTGATTGGGCATGGTAAACGGATAGGGGGGTTGTATTATTTGGTATTACCTTCTGCACCAGTTCGTGATCGTGTCGTTAATACTGTTCAACGTTGCAGTGTCAAAGACAAACAGCAAATTTGGTTATGGCATCATCGCTTGGGACACCCGTCATTTGGCTACCTTAAGCGTCTGTTTCCATCTTTATTCCGCTCCTGTGATGAGTCTAGCTTCAAATGTGAGACTTGTGTAATGGCCAAGAGTCACCGTATTGTTTTTCCCTTAAGTAATAATAAAGCTGCCTTGCCTTTTGAGTTAGTCCATTCTGATGTATGGGGTCCTACTCGTGTGACTTCTCATGATTTTCGTTGGTTTGTTACGTTTATTGATGACTGCACTCGCTTAACATGGGTGTATTTGATGAAGAATAAACATGATGTTGCCTCTATTCTCCCTGATTTTTGTGCCATGGTGTTTACTCAGTTTCATGCTCATGTTAAAGTTTTTCGAACCGATAATGGCGGTGAATATGTGAATCATACATTGAATCAGTTCTTTCGTGATCACGGTATCATTCACCAAACTACCACTCCATTCACTCCTCAACAGAATGGCGTGTCTGAAAGGAAGAATCGTCAGTTACTTGAAGTTGCCCGCTCTCTTATGTTAGATATGTCTGTTCCCCATCATCTTTGGGGACATGGTGTCTTGGCCGCAGCCTACTTGATTAACCGTACTCCTAGTCGGGTTCTTGATTTCAAGACTCCACTTGATGTGTTGTGTGCTCTTACTCCTCCAGTTTCGGTCTCTAAGTTACCTCCGAAGGTGTTTGGGTGTGTTGTGTATGTTCATGTCTACTCCCATCAATGGAGTAAACTTGATCCATATGCTCTCTGCTGCATCTTCATTGGTTATTCTACTACTCAGAAGAGTTATAAGTGTTATCACCCGTCTACTCAGAAGGTACATGTCACTTTGGATGTTACTTTTCATGAAGAAGTATCCTACTATATCTCTCTCTCCTCTTCAATTCAGGGGGAGAGGGGGAGTGAATTGAAGAGTTTCGAAGTAGAAAATATGGAAGTTTTTGGACCTGAAGAAGGAATTTCTGGCGAACAAAGGGAAGACGCGACCGGTCGCCAACGACTCTGTGATGAAAACGACCGGTCGCACATAGGAAGCGACCGGTCGCTCGCGTCGACGAGTGACAACAGTACCGATATGAGTGACGCGACCGGTCGCGAGGAAAGCCACGACCGGTCGCCAGACGAAATTGTTGGTGTTTTCGAGCCTCTCTCAGAAGGACATAACAGTGATATTGGCGACTCTCGTACAGATGAAGAGCCTCTCTCAGAAGGACATAACAGTGATATTGGCGACTCTTGTACAGATGAAATTGATGATAGACCC